>DWDT01000472.1:0-20866 GCA_018245595.1 Microceris scylla
AAATAAAATAAATATTAATTCAGTATATATATATATATATATATATATATATATATTTCATTTAATGTTGATAAAACATATTTTAAACGCAAGTGTAAACTGCTTATATATTTTTGGACATTAGAATGAAATTATACTGAGATGATGTGAGTTCTTACTTGTCTATTTTTATTAGGTAAATGTCTTTATTTGTAATAATTTCTTATTAGGAATGTTTTATTATCGTTTTTTTTGCATTAACACTGTTTAGCTACAAGCGGTGTTTCACACAAACTGGAGAAATGATCGATATTTGTTAAGTACCGAAATAAGTTTTCAAATGTATAGTGTTCTAGAACTTTCTTTGTCGGAATGTGGTTGTGTCAAAGCCAAAATATAGCTATAGAGTTTCAATTTAAATTCATATTCAGTTATTTTATATCGAATATAAATAGTTATTTCGTTGTGTGGCGATTTTGGATACAATAGTTGTTGTATAACACTATAGCTATATTAAATCATCAGTCAGTTTCAACCATTTTATGTCGAAATATTTCTAGAAATATTACATAAAAAAAATTCTATACTGTTTATATCTTATATAAGTTTTAAATAGCCAATAATCAAGACAGGAAACTGACTGAGAAATACTTGAGCGTATCTAAAAGCGACATAATGTAAAAAAAAAAATTAGCTCGAGCTTCAGTTTATTCCGTTACCAGTAAAAAAACTTCGATGAAATAAAAATTACGAAAAAAATGTCTAAATACATCATCACACAAAAAAATCATAAGCATTAACACCGTGACAGAAAGCTAAAAATAAAAAAGTAGGCAAAAATCTTCCCGAGCTCTCCACTAGAGAGATAAATGTCTCAAAAAAAAACAATAAAAATACATATATAATACAACACATATACCTAAGATAATATGATGACGTCGTGTCATGCCATATATATTTAGATATAGGATATTTCTGTCACATGCAAATATACTTTCATTCGTACTATATTAACTATAATTTGTTGACACAGCTTTTTCGATCGCATATTATATATATAACTATGTATATAAAATGTAACACAAATAATCAACTTGCCACCACATTGTAAACATATACAGGCTGATAATTATTTGCGATAAAATAAAATAATATTCACACACACGTAAAAAACCACAAAATGCAAGATATATTATAAGCGTAACACATACCTGTATATATTTACGAGAAGTTTCTAAATGTGTGCTAAATTAAATGTATTTGTTAGCGACTATATAATTGATAAACAGCGTTACGTATATGAAGAAAGGTCAGTTACGGAACAAAACATGCTCAGTGACAGTGGCACAGGCTCTACGAAGGGCGAATTTAGTTCAATGGTTTGTTTTTATGATTCGGAATTGAAACCTACCTGTAAACTCGTCCTCCCACTCTAAACCCGGGTTTAGATTGTACTCATCTTGAAAAAAAAGGGAGGAAAAACAAAAACAATGTCAGTATCTTTCGATCATTATTAAATATATATATAAAAAAAATCAATCTATACATATATTAGCGCATCAAGAGTGCTTTGTAATTTACAGCACGGTTTGAGACTCCACTGAATATAACTACAAAACCGACAATATAACTTCTAAGTCTCATTTGTGAATTGATGCCAATTTAAGTATGACACTAGTTCCACAAACTAAAGCCGACGTCAGCAAGAACACATTTGGATTTATGTATTTTATAATAGCTTTTTCATTTTTAAACAACCGAACCGCGATTTGGTATTGTATCATATTCGTTTCAAGATCTCATGCGTTGTTTGCAGAACTAGGCCTCAACGCGTTCTGTACTTGTCGGTCTTTTAGTTTTATAAAATGGGTCCAAATGTTAGGACCTGTGCAGTGTGTGTTAGTCGAATCGGAAGGGTCAGTCAGCGTGAGATGATATGGCGATCCCCATACCACCACCATAATTGATATACACATATTACTATAACTATATCATTATATTCCTCGAATTTATAAGATATTTGCGGCCGATAAGGTGGTTCGCATACCACGTGGAGAACTCTGGAAGGCCACATAGAAATTTTTACTAGAAATTGGTAATGGAATGTATAACCACATCATACGACGATGCGTTAGTCCCGAGATTCATTCAATCCTAACTGTAGAAAATTGACCAGATTCCTTGATAAATATAACTCGTCACGACGCGTCACGAACGCACCGAGTGCTTTTACAGTTATCGAGTAATCTGGTTCAGCCGCACCTAAGTTGTTAGTAGGAAATATCTAGAAGCGTGATAGGAAGAGTTTCACTATGTACAATCATGATGACCTTACATTTCTACCGTTTATATAATACAACCGACACCAAGTTATATATGACGAAGTGAAGAAAACTGGTTAGGAAGAAACGACAGAAAGCATCCGTGAGGAATAATGACTTACCGTAGTAATCGGTTGCGTGTGCTAAAAGGACAAAAAAATGAAAACAAACTGTCAGTAAAAATATACATCGCAAAACTCGATTCATCGTCAAAAGTCAACTATTTAAATAACCCTCGTCTAAACGACTCGGTTGAATTCGAAAATCTTGCTTTTCGTGGAGTATTTTTCATTTTGTCAATAACCTTTTCCATTTCAATCTTAGAATATTCTAGTAGTCATTATTTTAAATTATTTGATACAAAACTTTACAGGGTTTTTCCCTTCCATGAACTTACACTGTATCAGACAACATCAATTAAACGATATACACAATGATATTTGTGTTAATAATGTTATGACGTCATGCGAAATTTCCCTCGTTACACACAAATGGAACATGCTGTATACTTTATTTTTCAAATTGTCCACGGTAATTGGTCATGCAATTTGTCTTCATCTTATTAACCAATCCAGATAGAATCGTTTGTGGTAAATAAAATTGGTCATTGGAATCATACATTTTGTATAAATACTGTCTTTTTGCGTCCATAAAGAAAAGAAAAAATAATTTTGAAGAAAATTACAAGACAATATCTATTAAAGATTTCCACAAATATAGGTAAAAACTGTAAAAAGTGAACATGCTGTATATGATATATAAAACACAACTATGTTCGTGGAAAACGTGCTTTAAATGATTGTTATTAACGTAGAGATTACCTTTGCGTGGCCGCCACCAGTCCTCCATGTATCCTGCAAGCGGTGATGTATTGGAAGAGCAGCCTTTTTTATGGTAGCACAAACACAAACATTGCACCAAAGACTCATACAGTATTTACTTTTACGTTTATCATTTACAGTGAGACAACATAGACGGCACAGACGGACATGAGACAAACGGCGACGTGGCAAGCGAAGAGAAACAAAAATTTTGCGTGAAGAGAGTGCAGCTTGAATTTTGTAAATTAAAGCTTTTCAAATCGAGTTTTCTTTTCAGAGAAATAAAAAAGAGCAAATTATTTAATTTATTTGTATGTGATATAAATAGAATCAAAAGTTATTCAAGCCACAGGATGTAAGGCCAAAAATAAAAATGACATGTGAAAAGTAAATACTGCTTAAATAACTACAGATGTCATTGGTTATTGTAGTGGAATGGTATCATTTGCAAATACTAATCTTCTAGTTCAGCAATGACTATGAAATAAACCTGAATATTTAAGCGAAAGTAATTCGTGAATGAAAACTATCATTTTTAATGAATCGCTTAACACAATTTATTTACATGTCTTCTTTTTACAGAAATGTTCGTATTTTATTCTATTTGATTATGAAATAAGCATTTTGAATATCATAACAAGTAATTTCCAGCGCGCCTCAATCCCGTTGCATGAACGATTTGCCAAATTCTCATACAGAGCAATTTTTTGATGCTAATGACAAAATTAATAATATTTGCAAATGACCCTGTTAAATACCGTCACCCAGACATCACAGTTAAATCATTAATTTATTAATAGACGGCCAATTTCAAAACTAATTCTCAAATAACATGAACCAAAGTTTAATTAGTACATTAAGAGGTAGAGAGATAATGGCAGTCATAACACCTCTGAAGTCCAGGCATTTGAGAATTTGTTTAGATGCCCTTCAGGGTCAAAATGTTTCTTTAAAACTTTGACTCAGAGGGGCAGAACACATTAACATATTGAATATAAGGAGGCAACACAGTTTTATAAGATATTTTTTTGTGCAGGATAATAATAATTCTTTTAATCAATTTAATGATATATAATATAAATTACAAAAAGATAATTTCCATTAAAACTGAAGATAAATAATACAAATAAAATTGTATCACCTTTTTAAAATAATACCCCATACATTATAATACAAAAAACTATAAATAATCCCATTTACTTTTAACATTCAGTAATTAAACTTATTAATAACAAGTTTTTGCAAAATTTAAAATAAATTGATAATCCATTCAGAGTGCCAATTATTAATATTATCAATCAATTTAAAATCAATCAAATTAAAATGTTTATAAAAAAGAAATTAGGAATTTTTGCACACATTATTTGTTATTTTCAAACCCATTCACATAAAACTTCACATAAAATGGTTCATTCAATGGTTATTTTTCAAATTTTTTAAAATTCAGGCACTCATTACTAGTCATTCTCAGAACTAGCAGTTAATTGTTCACAGAAGGTTAGAAGAACATGTTGCTTACCATCTCGCAGTTCAGTGACACCTGATGCTGTGGTTTGAGTCTGCTTGGCGTATGTAACATTCTCCTTCGGTGGAATGTCTGTCGATTGTACTGATACCACCATTAGATGTGATACCTTTTTAACTCCACTGGAAGATTAGAAATCAATTAAGAGACATCAAATCCAATGAGGCTGTCAGACTGTAATGAACAACTTTATCTGATAACTAGTATTGTAGAAAAAATTTGAATTTTTATAACTTGAAATTCCCAGTAGTAACTTGGAGTCTGGACATTTGACTGATGTATGGCAGCAAACTGTCCCTGTTGAAAGTGGGACATAAATATAACAGGTGAAATGTGGAAGTGTACTACACTCCTTTACATATTCAGATACATGTGTGATGTTAGGCAACATTAAGGGTTTGTGCAAAAGAGAGAATTGGTGGTGTACTTTTTTGTATATTAAAATACATTATGTATGAGGGCCTGCACAAATGAGAGACTAGTCTGTGAGAGAAAAAAGTCCCTCATCACTCAAAAACACATGGAAACATATTAAATTACCCTTGTGGAGGTAAACTGGACTTATCAGTGTGTGGCAGACTAGCATCTGGTGAAGCAGTCTGCGGCGGCGTTAGAGATGTCATAGAGGACAGTGATGAGAGAACATCCTTGACCGGAGCCACACCAAGTGAAGACAGCATCTCATCCAGGTCTCGCCGATTGTCCAGGCTCGAAGCCACTGATGCTCGTTGCTGAGAAACATTCAAGGCTTGATTATGATTGTGGTATAAATATATTATTAATAGCAACATTGAGCAAAAACTTACAATACAATATACAGAAATTATCTTAGCACTTGAAAATAATGCATTCTCTTACTGCCATTTGACTGCACATATCAATGTCAGCGACTCCTGCCTCACACACATCAGCTACTCAGTACTACATTATCACAACTAGGTCCCTACTTTGCTTTTACAAATTATATCTTGAGAAAACAGCACAAAAAGCTGCAATACAGTGCCACTAATTTTTTTTAGATACGCATTAGCACCTTTACTAAGAAGCTATCTTTCACAGTACTGCAAAAAAGTCTTACAAATAAATAATATAAATAAAAATCTTGTGGGAATAACGCTTACTGAGCCCAATGTTAAATATAAAAAAAAAGTTCCACAATTTTTATGTTACCAGTGCTTCTTCAGCATCTTTCTGCTCCTTTTCTCTGCGGCGGCGATCTTTTTCCTCTCTGAGGGCCTGGAGCTTCGCCTTCTTCCGCTCCAATTCCGCCTTGCGATCTGACATTTTCGATAGTTTTACACCTATGATAAAAATTATTAATTAGCCTTTGTAGAGAACAATACAAATTAAAATTTAAAAAATTTATACACCATTATTATCCAGTATAATATCTAAGAACATTCAATAAAATATCGATAATAATTATTATCCATTTTATTGTTCCACTTAAAACAATGGTCTCTTATCAAAATTGGAAGATTAAATCCATAGTCTGCAAGACTATTATAATGTACATTGAGAGGCTATGCACACCTTACAGAACATTATGGACAACTACAACATGTGTAGGTCTTTTGACTATGATTTGCAATACCCCTATGTCAAATAATAATATTTAGTATTAAAACATAACAATATGTAAGATACAGATACACATCAGATAATCATATTAGCTTCATTGTATTCAAACCAAATTTTGAGAGGCTCAACTATTGCCATTGTTAAAGACAGCTACTTTTTATAACCAAAAATAATTCTTGTCTAGGTGAAAAAAGAATACATTCACTGACACTGCTGGAATACTGGACACCTTGGTGTCCTAAGAGGGAACTGAATCCAGTGCAAGTTGTTTGCAGGATATAAGCTATAGTCACAAATTTTCCTAGCCACCAATGGGCAGCAATGTGACTGCTGCAAGAAGCTGTGCCAGTCCTTAAACTCTTACTCAGATGCCCAGCATTGGGATAATGGGCTAAAACCTCTCAGAGGATGTCTATGTATAGCAGTGCACTTATACAAGTTGTTGATGATGATAACAATTGATAATTTATTCACTGAAAAACTGTCATTATTCATCTATTGTATTATTTCTCAAATATCTAGTGAATTAGGGCTTTTTAACACAATTGCCTTCTATGTTGGGTAAATATGTATAAAAGAATAAAAATTTATAGAGCATCCATTTTTGAGTATTTTGTTAGTATATTATTTTGGAAATTTAAAATATGAGAATGAATACTGATGTTCGAAGGGATTTATATATGCTAAATGAGACACAAAGGTTACTTTTTTGTAACATATCTTTCAATTTTCATAAAACTGTCAATTAACCTAGTAACACATACTTTGAAATAGACCAGCCATTGCTTACAATGTCATTTAAATGATATGTAATTCGAATGATCTCAAATGAGCCCAGTTTAACACACTCATGTTAACTTGAGTGTGCACATTAAGGGGTTAAATTATTCAACAAAACTAAGTCTGCAAGCAATATACCCATATTAATGAATCTGATTTTAAAGTATTTATATCTAACTGAAGTGTTAGTAACAATTGTATCTAAAATGACATTGTAATGCACCATAAAAACATTTATTTATACCAAGCACAGTCTGATTAACTTTATTTATTGGATCACCGACTTAAGAATCAGTTTCCACAGTGTTAAAGGTTTCTATACAAATGTCTGACTGTCCTTATATTTATATGTAAACCACATCATGCTACTTTATATTACAAAATTCAGTTTTAAAAGGTTTTATCTTTATTTAAAAACATGTTGGGAATCATTGGTAATTTCTGCTGGAGTGATTGTGAGTGGGTTATATTTAAATTGCTTTGATTACATTGTCTTGTTTTCAGGCGAAACTTCAAAAAGATGCGGTCGCCGGTACATTGCGGTTTACAAATACACTTTCAAATTTTCTAATGAACTACACAAACATAAATGTGTGCATAATTTATCCTATTCACTGAAAAGTAGAAAGATTAATAACTCATCAAATCGATACAGACCCTTTAAGAAAAAGAGCGATACTAATAAGAAAAAAATGTTGTAATATATTGATTCTCATACCACCTGCAGTCAAAAACAGATATATGAAAGTATCTGTGAGATCATCAGCTTAATGACTCATTCTGATATAAAAGACCAATTCTCACCTGAAGATAATTCACTGATTACACTATTTTATCCATTTTTAGATAGTTATAGCAGACAATATGCCGATAAAACGTGGCAAAACGAAAATAAGAAACTATATGTAGGTAACGGGAATATTGCTGCAATGCGACATATATGGTATGGGCGTACACTATTTTTAAGACAAATATTTAAACTTCGTAACTTTCTAGTCAATTATTAAAATGAATATGAAATAATCAATAAATTTAAATATTTTCATAAATTCTCAGAGGAATTACAGAAACATTCTGTAGAGCAAAAACTGTATGTAGTGTTGCTATAATATTTATAGAAGAAAGAATTACATTATTCCTTGCTATAAAATTTATAATAAATAATTCAATTTATTCAAAGAAAATTTAAAACCCATAAAACAAAAGAATTTTTCTTTCATATTTTGTCTATACATAAAGTAAATAAATGGGATTATAATTTGTGAAATTACGGTGCATTCTTTTAACCGGGTTTTATAAGATTTTTCAGAGATATAAAGCGAAAATATCATATATTTTTTTAAATGGAATATTTAGTTATTAAAACTCAATTTATGAAATTTTGTAACTGAAAACAAATAATACAATTTTTATTAGAGTAGCAACATTGTAAAATCGTGATCGTTCGAAAACTGTATCTGGGAAGAATCTAAAACTTTTTATAATATAATATTATTTTAGCGTCTCCACAAATTTGCCCATAGCTGTGTACAACTAGTATTAAGTTATTAACTAGAATAAATATGACATATGAGTATACGACTTACAATTAATATTAAACAAAACTAGTTTCGTATTTCTAAGTTTCCGAACATAAGAAATTTGTTTTCTATTTCAGTAATTGACAATCATCTTTGTAGTAATTGGTTAAGCGTGATTCATGCTTAGCGTGTATTGGTTATTAAAAACATTTCTCTTTTAGTTAGCCAATGCCAAGTTATTTTTTAGACTTTTGATTGCCGTTGCTATTAAGTACATACTTTTAATTGGGTGTTGTCCGGTTGTATGAGTGTAGCAACGCCGAACTAGCGTAATGATCAAACAATTCGTGCGCTTTATAGAACGATAAAGCTTTACTCGTTTTACTTTTATAATTTTAAATATAATCAAATATGAAATTATGATGAGAAGTTTTGTGAATTTTTTAGTTGTGTTGCTTTGCTATAGCGTTACAAATTTATATGCAGGTGACTGTCGTTTCTTTTCTAAACAATTACTGAATGTTCGTTAATTATAATAACGTATTACTTAATTTAAAATGTTAATTAATGTACTTCGCCCATAGTCATAAATAAGACATTGTTTTAAATGTTTCACTTGGATGAATGTTATTTTCAGATTCAGCCAGGTATTACTACGATTACGAATGCAACGAGCCTCTGGTGGAGACGGCTAAGTTGAGCGCTACATCCAGTTTGAGGGAAAGAGGCCCAGACAATGCTAAACTCTATGGTAAGTTCTAGACATCCAACTACCCAACTTATCAAGATATCCTATTTAAATAAGATTATTAAATATTTGTTACACATTGTATATACCTCTAGTCATTGCTCTACAAATATTTTGTAGCATTAGTTCATTAGATTGGTTTTTCACACGCTTCAATCCTTTTTGTGTTTGTTAGTGAGTTGTAGTTTTTTTTATTTCCATGAAGAGCATTCCTATTTATGTGGTTTATTTCAATTTTCTGTGTTTATAAGTTTACTGTAGGAATATCTGAGCATTCCTTTAGGAATAAAGTTTGCCAGCATTATTTTGTATTAAAGTTTTCTGTATGGTGTACTGAAAATTATAAAAATAGTATAATACAATACATGAATATTTTCCAAGAAACATATTAACTATTTGAATTAACACTAAAATTTTTATTATATTTTTTTTATTTTGCATGAATGAGTGATTTTTGTGAGTGTATATATATTAGTGCTACTTTTATATTACTGGATCAAAGCTTAAATGTGATAATAAGTAAACTAAGAGGGCCACAATATATGTACCTGAATTAGGATTCATTCATCTGCAGGTCCACAATATTAAAAGACTAATAAATTGGACCTCAAATTTTAAAAGGATTTATTACAAAGGACTGAGTTCAAAAGGAGGAAATAAAATGGATCATGTAAATGTAAGATGGGCATTTAATATTAGGATGTGGAGACCGCTCGAAGGTGATATTGGGCTTGCATCAAAGTACATTCAACCAGAGGAGAAGGAGAGAATTTCAAAATTCACCTTCATAGTTGATGCCAAAGCCTCCATCATTGGCCGTCTTATGATTAGAAAATTTGTACACCATGCAACATCTCTTCCATATGAAGAAATTAAACTGGGCAGAGATGAGCGTGGCAAACCTTACTTGCTAAATGCTGGACATAAACAACTCAGTTTTAATGTCTCTCATCATGGTGATTATGTTGTACTAGCTGGAAATACAGCTGATAATATTGGCATTGATGTGATGACAACTGAGCCTCGGATAGACAAGAATGTAACTGAATTCTTTCGTCTTATGAGGAGGCAATTTTCTCAACATGAATGGAAGAAAATTCGTAGCTACACTAAAGAGTCAGATCAGTTGGCATGTTTCTATCGCTTATGGTGTCTCAAGGAAAGCTATGTGAAGAATTTGGGTATGGGCATCACGGTACCATTGGATCAGCTGAGTTTCGCAATCCACCAACCTTTGGTAGTAAACAATCTCGTCGCAGATACACAGCTGTATGAAAATGGTTTGCTGAAACATGATTGGATTTTTGAAGAAACTCTGTTAGATGATATTCATGGTGTAGCCGTAGCCTACCAAGTAAAGGATGATAAAAAATATGACCCAGAATTATACAAGTTTTTGCAGTTTACAGATTTGATAAATGAAGCTCAACCAATATATGAAGCAGATAACTTCTTTGCCAAGTCTTTCGTGGGAAAAGAATGCAAACCATATTAAAATGATGAAAAAATATTGATGTAAATGTTATATGTATATAGGGAGTTTTAATTTCTTGTGTTTTTGGATATCTGGGTTATAACTGTATAATATTGTTAAATGCAAATTAGATTAAGATTGTACACCTAGTATGAACATATGTTCTTTATATGATCAGGGATCATTGTTCTGTATTTATAAGTATTTAGATTTCAAATTGGGTAAGATACTACTTTTTGACTTCCACATTTTAATATAGTATATATTCATTGCATAATGCCTCATATATTTGATTATTCATATTTAAAAAATGTGTTAAGAAATTATCAAATATCACATGACGATTCCATTTGTTAAAATTATTCACAATTTTTTAACTGTATATTTTTTGTCAAATTGCTACCATGAATTAGAACTGTCATAAATCAGATAGTCATTTGGCTCACCCCAACATATTTTTGCTATTCATTTGTCTTATTTTGAACATTCAATAGTAATGGATTGTGAATTGTGCCAAACTGGCAGCAAGAAAGAAATGAATGTATAAGCACTAATAGCTAGATGCCTATGATAATCCAAAAAGAGTATAGAGTTACTTATTGTATGTATTTATAAATACAAGTTTAAGTAACTGTATTTTACTCATACATAAAACCTCATGTCTACTTGTCACATTAGACAAAAAAATAATTAAAATACTTTTGTTTTAAATAGTCTATAATATTATGTAACATATCTACTCCACTGTTATAAGGAATTTTCATGTCATATTTTTACTTGTCCTTTTTAAAGTAATGCCCATATTATGTTGATAGTAAATAAAGTTATTTTACACCTTTATATAATTATTGAAAAAAAAATTATTGAAGCTCACATTAGGCAGAATAAATAGAAACATATTAAGCACTGATCAATTAAAATATGTATATAAGCTGCAATACATGGGGGCTTAATACAATTGATTGTTATGGATAAAATTTTACTTTGATATGTTCAAATTTTAATAATTATATCAGTGATTGTTATTTAATGTAACGATAATATGTGTTTTTTGGCAATGTACACATAAACTTCACATATTTTAAGATACAGCCATAAATGATAATGATTTTTTGAGTAAATGAACTATAAGTCCATAATCACATTAATTTAATTAGTGATGTTGTTTTTCTTCATTGTCACTCTAAGTTAATAAAACTAATTGGAGATGTTTGATCAACTAGCCACTCTTGCATGACTGTAAGATAATTGCTTATCACTGTGACAGAGACAGAGAATAAGAGAGAGAATCTCAGTGGATAAATGTAACATAGCCTTATGTGGCCTTTTCATTTTAATCTTAGATTGGGTTAATAAATAATTATAACATGTAGTTACAGAGCAAATTGAATGAATAATGTATGAAAGAAATGTAATAACATAATTATTAAATAAACAAAAATGTAATAAACTGCAAATCATTTAAACATGAACATCGAAGATTTCATTAAAATAACCCTAAACATTAAAATAACTAACAAATAGGGATACCGTCAGTAAAAACAATGTAATTTCAATCGAACAAGGTCTGAACGCGTGGACGGCGTCAGAGAATGATTTCGACCAACAGCTGGTTATAGACCTGGGCACTGTGAAGAATGTAACTCGGGTGGCGACTCAAGGAAGAGCTCACTCCCAGGAGTTTGTCCAAGAGTATCATATCAGCTATGGCTCGAACGGTCTCGACTATGTCCGTTATAAAGCCGCAGGGGGCGAAGTTAAGGTAAAGCTCCAAAAATCCTGAAACATGACAATAACATTAACAGGAGAGAAGAACAATTAACCTAGAATGGTAGGGTTTGCATGTGTATCTTTTTGTTTGCTTTTGAGCACTTTTTTGCGTAGATATAACAGTTTTAGTTGGGCATCGGTAATCACAGGATACATTATACAACTTCCATTTATCTAGCTACCCTAATCTGTAACTGTTTTCATTTACCTATACCGCAATAATTTCTAAAAACATTTTGTGTTATCCAGAATTAAAAATCACAGAGGAAAGATGAGATTTATTTTAATATTGAGAGCAATTTTAAAACCGACTCAAGCATATTTTTATATATTCATGGATATCCCATAGCTGTCCTTTCAGCCAATACATGCTTTATTTCTTCTCATTTAGTGTTTTCGAAATGTGTAAGAAAGGGACAAGACATTCTATAGTACTAAAAGTTAATGATTTAATATAGAACCTTTATATCCTATGTATTGTTGAAAATGCTGATAATGAAATCATCAAAGATTAATTTGAAATGCAATTGTAATATAAAAATTGAATAAAAATATAGAGGAGTCAGTTACTTTAATACCTTGCCAGGTCAAGGTTGCTTAGGTTCATTAAATTCCAAAATCATTGCCATAAAGTTCTTGTCCTTTAATCATAATATATATTATACCTATGATCCACTTTGAGGCTTATAAGACCTAGTAGTGCCGTAGTCTCAGTGGATGTTGATGTATACAAATAATTTATATGCAGGTTTATTTTTCCATTTGACATATTTAATACTTCATGAATGAGCACATTAATATTTATCATTTATTAAATCATTACATGTATAAGTAATTCTAGGCTATTTGGTACCTGGAGTTGGATAGATGTATTCAAAAATTCTGTCAAGCCCTATCTAATCAGATTTTTCCATTTCATCTTTATCAAAACAATTACGAGCCTATTATTTGGGAGGGAAATGGGAGGTTGAAAGGCTGTGGACTACCACCCTGCTGGGTTGACAGACACAGGTGTTTCATGACCATTAGGAGTCCCTTTACTCCAGGATTGTGTCCTGTATGCCACAGTTACTATATTGTCTATATACTGAGTCCCAAGCTTTCCTCTGTGACACTCTGTTAACATTACGAGTTAAGCTAACTAACACTGGTGGTGAAGGCACTTCCGCTTGGACGGCGCGCGAGAGCTCCTACTATCAGCACTTGACGGTCAACCTGCTCGAGCGTAAAGAGGTGCGCTCCATAGCCACCGGGGGGCGCGCCTCCACTAGGGAGTACGTCTCGGAGTATATGATCCAGTACTCCGATGATGGCGAGAGCTGGAGGACTATGGCCTCCGCTGATGGCGATGTCCAGGTAATTGCAAAATTGTTTAGGGGTTTTCACAAAATCAAATCAATTTGTTGTTTTGTAATGTTTGTATTGAAATGCTTTACGGTGTCTCCACACTACGTATTAGGGTTTATTTTAATTTAAAAAACGGGTTTTCTAACTTGAAAAAAAATGGCGTTAAAAGATTACCTCGAATACAAAACCAATAACAAACCCAATCTAATTGATACGACAAGCTTGCTCGGGAAATCATACGTATGGTAATAAATATTAATAAAACAGTTTTCGTATTTATACGAGACATACATGTGCACTTCTAACTTGCGTTTTTCCATAACCACAATAACTAATATCAATCTCTAACCAATTTAATGTATTAATATGATGAGTCATGGAATTATGTTGTTTAACATAGGTACTAAAACTAATGTAGCAGTGGGCTGTGATATCTATCACTCTTCTCCTTTATACACCAAGAAAGTTCTTAAGCAGATTCTTTACCATCATGGCCAACATTGTGTAGACTATCCAACAACCTGCTGGGGTCTGGATTTAAGTAGCTGTCAGGCATGATAGTGCTCATTAGGGAATGCTATGTCCAGCAGTGAACTGATACAAACTTTTTATATAATCAGATGTGTAATATCATATCTTGCTTTCATCATCGCCTGTTCTTACATCTTAGTGGTATTATGCTCGCAATTCGTTTCTGACGAAAGAATTATATGAGTGCTTTTGCCTATATTATAATATAATATACAGGGTTATTATGTTAATAATATACAGAGTTATTTATATTACAAACATACAAGTATATCATTCCTAGAGGAATCATTTTATACAAATTTTTCATACCTTGTTAAGTGCAATATACATAACCAACTCCATTATTAGTTATACTGTAATAATTTACACGTGCCTGCAAATAAAAATTTTGATTTAATTTTTCGCTCGTTGCTACTAGTATAAATGTATCGTTGTATAAGATAAATGACGGTGTTATTGAGGTCGCCGCAGCAATAAAGACGTCCCTAAAGTTCATGGACATTGCGTGAGCAATCCCTTCTTCGATGTCGAGTTGGCACATGTTCTTCCATGCTAAATGTATTTTGGCTTATTTCTCAAAGTGTTGATTCGTGCATTATAGCAAAATGTAACTTGAAGTTTAATGATTTTTTTTAATACGACAATATCGTTGAATAGTAAGCGAGATGTAGGATGTAAGCGAGATGCCTAGAATTTATCACGTGTACCTAGAAAGTGCAAATTGAATAGTTTCTTTTTGTTCGACATTTCTATCAGTCCACTGTTGGGTATGGGTTGAATTCCGAATTAGAAGGTTGAGGGCATAGATATTGAACACTCACGTACACACATTAATAGCCCGTCATCGTCCACTACTGGACAAAGATCTCTCCAATGGCACGCTACTGAGCGCGAGTGATTAAAACAGTGATTGAACACTCGTGAAGAGAAAATTATCGAATTCCATCCGGTTCCAGATGTTCGAAGGGAACCACGACGGCAACACCGTGGTGCGCAACGAGTTCGAGGTGCCCGTCATCGCCCAGTACATTCGTATCAACCCAATGCGCTGGCGAGACAAAATATCGATGCGGGTTGAGCTGTACGGCTGCGATTATGGTATGTATGCTGACAGGATATTCTCTTTTTTATCCTGTGATAGGCTAGCGTTTAGCTACAAAATCGCATGATAGAAAACGCTGAGGTCTCCTAAGATGGAGCATGCCTAGGAAAAGCCTGTTCACGCTTGCTTCGAAAAATCTTAGAATATAAATGTGTTCGAAAATACAGACACTGGCACAGTATTTCACGCCGTGGCTGCGTGGAAAACAAATGTGTTATCTTAATATTTCTTAGAAGTATGCTGCCAAATTTTGTGCCGACATCAGTTAAATATGTCATTACGTATTAGTCATCGTTGTAGCATTACATATTTGTACAATGTAAAATATGCTAAATAAATAGTACCTTTCTTTCGTTCTTTTCAATTCGTATCTATTTCTAAATTTAAATTATTAATATTTTTATTACTGATATGGTCGTTGTACGGCTGGAGAATAGGCGGTCTACAGAAATTATTAAAAACGTTCTATGAAAATGTTCATTAATTTTTGATATGACGCCGTTCTAACAATCTTATTTTTAATAACAATACCCGCCAATCCACAACTTACAAGTTTTTAATTATTTAATTATATAAATATATCTGATATGTCATACGTAGCGTAGGACGCCCTCCAACTAGGTGGAGTGACGATATACGCAAAGTGGCTGGCAGTGGGTCAACGCGAAGAGCTGAAGATCGAGGTCAGTGGCGTGCCATTGGAGAGGCCTATGTTCAGCAGTGGATGGGAGTAGGCTGATGATGATGAAGATATATGTATGTCATTCCTCAAAAAATTATAAAGGCAATCTTTCACAGTGGCCGATACCTTATACTTCAATGGGTCATCCCTCGTAAAAGTGGATCTACTCCGTGACCCAGTGGCTGCCTCGCGGGAAGTCATACGGTTCAGATTCAAGACCAGTGCCGCATCGGGAGCCTTGATCTATTCCCGTGGGACTCAGGGAGATTATATCGCTCTACAGTTGAGGGATAATAGGCTAGTGCTTAATATAGACCTTGGTGAGTGACAAGAAATATTATATTATTATTAATCATGAAGCCAGACAGGTCCCTTATGGATTAGGCAGAGAGCATCAAATATGCGAAATATCTTTATCCTTACATATTCTTACTTCTTATATATTCATTGAGTGATGTGATCTTTTTACACAAGCACGACAGTTTCGGAGGCTTTAGACTCCCTCATTAGGGACAAGAAATATAGAGTTACATTAAACTGTATACAATTTTATTCACTCATAAATTGGGTGCCAAATAGTATTTATTTCTATTTGTTACCGAATTTTATTATAATAGGAATATCCTATTAAGAAGAAATATCCAGTTAAGAAGTGGAATTAGTTCTGGTAATAAATACATTCCGCACATGTTGTTCCAGGTTCCGGTACATTAACATCGCTGTCTGTTGGCAGCCTTTTGGATGATAACATTTGGCACGATGTGGTTATATCGAGGAACCGTCGCGACATTATCTTCTCAGTAGACCGGGTCGTTGTCCAGGGAAGAATTAAAGGAGAGTTTTCTAAACTCAACCTTAATCGAGCTGTAAGTTTGTAATATACACATTTTCACATTCATAACATTAATAGGGATGTAACATTCATATGACACACTAAAATAAAATTAAAATAATTCGTCGATAAGTAAGTAAAAAAAATGATTAGTCGATAAGTAAGGTAAACATGTGCATATATTTTAAGTTTTCTTCCCTTGCAGCTGTACATCGGTGGCGTGCCTAACTTCCAAGAAGGTTTAGTGGTAAATCAGAATTTCACAGGGTGCGTGGAGAACATGTACTTGAACGCGACCAATGTAATCCAGGACTTAAAACAAGGGTACGACACCGGAGCTGTCTTCAAATTTCAAAAAGTCAACACCCTGTACGCTTGCCCCGTACGTAAAAATAATTCATTATTATTTGCCTCTTTGATTCCCGTACTTTTTTTGTAATCTAACTTTTAAAAAGGTGGATATATTTGTTGGAAGTAAGATAGAAATATATAGGTAGAGAGATAGAAATATAGGTAGGTACAATAGACATGCTTTCGTATTATATTTAATGTTATAAAATATATTACATATATATTATGCTAATTTATAGGAACCACCAGTGGTACCGATTACCTTCCTGAAAGAGGGCTCGTACGCCAAACTACGCGGCTACTCTGGAGGCAATACACTGAATATCTCCATGGAATTCCGGACATACGAGAACCATGGACTACTTATCTATCATAAATTCAAGAGCGAGGGATATGTTAAGGTAAAGAATTCCAACATTTTTGTGGATTTATGTTATATTTATCGTAAATATGATGTGTATAATATTGTGGTAGCGGTATATGAAAACAAAACTCGGATTTATATTTGTGAATTCATGAAATTCTTTGAATATAAAAGAGAAGATATATGTATTTACAGCAGGCAGTTAGTTATTTTGATAGTTGAGCATGTATGACAACTTTAATGAATGTAAACAAGTCGAAAGAAGTCTGCCAGAACTATAAAGGTGGAAATCTATATCAATATGTATGTATTTAGTAGCCAGTTAAGTAAAATTTTTGACCCAGTTTAATTCAATATCATCATCAGCTTGCCCTAGTCAATTACACATATGCTTCTCCGAAGTATTTTTGCCCGTAGTCCATGTGCCGGTGATGATGGTTAGTGGTTATAGAGCACGGCTTCTCGCAGCAGCCAGGGCAGCTGGCCAGTACAGCGATCAGTCAGCGCTGTGTTTTGTTTCTCTTACGACAGCCTGCCATGTTGGCATGGGGTCGGGGGATATATTTATTCTCCACTCCGACCTGGACAGTGCTTGACAGCAGATTAATTATTTATTATTGTATGACAATGTTGACGATTATTACTCATAAAAATTTGAAGTAAATAAATAATTGCAGGTGTATCTAGAAGAAGGAAAAGTAAGAGTGGAGCTGTTCACTGAAGGTTCCCCTAAAGTGAAATTGGACAACTATGCAGAAGAGTTCAATGATGGTCGCTGGCACTCTCTACTGCTGACGATGGCCACAGATAGTTTAATCCTCTCTGTGGACTACAGACCTGTCAAAACTACAAAGAAACTCAGATTCTTCACTGGTAGCACTTATTATATAGCAGGTGTGTATAATGTTTTAGTATTACATAACATAGTTCTGTTAAACTTTAGTTAATAGAACTTTTCTGATTAGTTAGTGTATGTTAATAAGAGGCAGATAGGTCTTTGATATAAAGGAACATGTGGTTATGTTTTTAAATGGCTATTATGAGACCTCTTGGAGTCTATTGTACTCTAATTTATTTGTGTCCTGAGAGTTATATAAATATTTATTTCAGTAGCATGAACACATTAGTTTGGTTCTTTAGAGAACTCTTTGGTTTTCTCAATAATGTATTGTATTGAATACAACAAACTAAAATGTGAAGTATACTATAATGTAGATAAAATATAAAGTAATACATTATCATCATCTGCCTATCTCAGTCTACTGCTTGACATAGGCCTCCCCAAAAGGGGGTTTAAGCCCGTAATCTCCATGCTGGGCATTGGGTTGGAGATCGCAGGGCACAGCTTTTCGCCCCGCCGACGCTGCTGCCCGTCGGTGGCCAGGACATTTAGCCGTGCCTATTTAAACTGCGCTATACCGCAATCAGCCGGTCATCAGAGCCTCGTGTGTTATAGCAGCGTGCACCACGTGCACGTGAGGTTGACTTGGGCTCCTGAGGTGATGGTTGGAACCCCTTACACCACTGAAGTAATACATTGATGCATATTTCTTATAGGCGGGTATAAGATGATTTAACACACATAATATTTAAATATATTTATGACACTTATTGTTTGTTTGAGGAATTTGAGTTGAATGGTGTTGCATGGTGCAGGCGGCAAGGCGCCCCCGCGCGGCTTCATCGGCTGCATGCGCAAGATTGCGGTGGACGGCAACTACCGCCTGCCCACCGACTGGAAAAAGGAGGAGTACTGCTGCCCCAACGAGCTCGTCTTCGACGCCTGCCAGATGATCGATCGGTCAGCGCCTTGTCATCTTGTATTTCTTATTACATTTAGTATATGGTATATATGAATGGTATAGTAATGATGTTGAGCGGTCTCAGCGCCTCAATAACATTGTCATTTACTGAAATATGTTTTTGACTGGGAGGAATTCCTCCTCTAGTTCCATGCTCTGGCTATGTTCAATTTAGTATCTCGTAAAATAGCAAAAATTATTAGAAATTAGACATTTGAAGAAAACAATATGAAGTGGAGTAATATGTTTGTAGGTGCAATCCAAACCCGTGCGAGCACGGTGGCGTGTGCAGTCAGAGCGCCGAGGAGTTCAGCTGCGACTGCCGCGGCACGGGCTACGCTGGCGCTGTTTGCCATACATGTAAGTCCCCATGGAGCCTACATTTTCCTCTCTTCAAAAAGTCATTTCAACCCAGACAAATTTTAGTCAGGTCTTTGATTTAATTATTATTAATATTATATTATCAAGCCAGTAGTATTATACAGTATAAAGAGAGTATAAAGTGCCAATTCTTAAAGACCTGACTTTATTATCTCGCATTCATCACTTTTCATACAAGTATGCTGATTTTGGAGACTTTTGACTTGTATCATTCTTTGATTTGTTCATTGTATTGTAGAAACAATTCAGTTCCGGTCTAAGAGTTAATAAAGTTTTATATTGGATTAAAAAATTGTTACACTTGGCTAAATATGTATAATACTCAAAATCCATAGTTCTTAAATATTTTCACGGTTCTATTTTCAGCAATCCACCCGCTGTCCTGCCAGGCGTACAAAAACGCGATGGGCGTGTCCCGCTCTGCGGACATACAGATCGACGTGGATGGTTCCGGTCCGCTATCCCCATTCCCAGTCACCTGCGAGTTCTATTGTGAGTGATGGATTTCAAATATTGCATTTCCAATAAGAACCCTGATGATCTTGACGCCTTAAGGCTGGTGGGAATCGGTACTATTTGAAGTCGCTTGATATGGTATCTGCAATAATACTATATCTATTTGCTTGGAGTGAGTATCTATAATATTTGTAATTATCCAGCGGATGGTCGCATCCTGACGTCGGTGCAGCACTCGGCGGCGCAGCCCACGTTGGTGGACGGGTACCAAGAGCCGGGCAGCTTCCGCCAAGACATCACGTACGACGCCAGCCGGCCGCAGCTGGAGGCGTTGCTCAATCGTTCGCACTCCTGCAGCCAGCGCTTGGAGTACCGCTGCCGCCACTCGCGCCTGCTCAACTCGCCCAGTCAGTCTCTCTTTACTTTACTTTTTAACAGTATGCGTTACATAGATGGTAGATTATGTTTGTTTAGGGTATTATCAGTACCAGTATAAGCA
>DWDT01000473.1:0-20861 GCA_018245595.1 Microceris scylla
CGTAACTGGTGAAACGTGGGAGTGTTCTGCATTCCTCTGCCTACCTCTTCGGGGATTACAGGCGTGAAGTTACTTTACGTTACAAGAAAAAAACACTAACGTAAACCAAGCGTCATGGTAGGCGGATAAAAAAGAAAATTGCAAAACTATTAGACTTTAATCTCATTTTAGAATGAGAAGAGTTAAGCGAGAGTCCTCCGCGCTATCCGAGTTTAGATTTACTGAATTCAGGTACATTAAAAAGAATTATGGAGATCTCAAAAAAAATTATGGAGGTCTCAAAAAAAATTATGGAGATCTCAAAAAAAATTATGGAGATCTCAAAGAAGTATAGGTACATATGTGTCCTCATGACAAATTTCATTCAACGGCCTAGCACGAGATATCTAATCTCGAAAGCACTCTAAAATCGGATATATGTGTTCTAGAGAGAGAACTTCAGATCCACTGATTTTACAGCTGGGATATAAACCTTCGTTGTGTATAAAAATGAAATATAAACAATAGGACTACAACTGATTATATATTAAACAAAACAACACAGCACACATGGGTGTACAAACAACAGCAAAACAACAAAAGACATAAAAACAAGCTTGATATACTAGTATGTGTGGCATATCACTGCGTTACGTTTTCGGTTATAATGATAATAAATATGTCGTAAAATTCGGAGGACACATTAATAATATAATAATCACAAACCGACATTAAAACAGAACAATATTAAAAAATACACTGACAGTCACAGATACACATTATGGTGATGAAGATGCCAGCTGGAAAAATATTATAAACTTAACCGTTTCAGACATCACATAAAACTAACCGGCACCTCAGAGATTTTTATGGTGGCGTAAAACTTCTAACAGACAGGTCGACCACAAAAGTGTTTCTGCAAGGCTTTAAATTAACGTGATGGAGAATAATACTTACTCTGCATGAGATATAAAACAAATTCCAACTATCGTAACTATAACATTTAAACTGGTTAATAACTGACACAAATAACTAATTACAAGTCATGTAGAAGAACATTTAGTTTAAGAATTAAACTATCATCAAAAAGTAAAAAGAACATTTAATTTAATAATTAAACTATCAATGCTTTTATAAATATTTCGGAGATATTTGGCATTTAGTGTTCTCTGCCACATCGATAGGCGACTTGACGTGACTATATATGTATGTAGGATATATGATTAAAATAATAAAATAGCAGTACCCAACTTTTGTAGGATTAAGCTTGCTTTGTTGACTTTTTAGGCAGAGCTTATACTGACAAATTAGTTTTAAAGTAACTATATAAAATAAAACATATTTCAAAACAATGCTTTCGGATACGCATATATGCATGTATGTTTGTTGTAATTCTTCTAGAGTTTCCATACCATTGTAACAATTGTTATTTCTAAAACGATTAAATTTATCCTAACGTTAAAAAGTAATGTAATATATTTGGGAGCTGGGAGAGTGTTTTTGATTAAGATATGGGAATCGTAACCCCCATGTGGGCATGCTGCACAAATACGAGTTTACGAGCGCTGCCTGTGATGCCAGTGCCAAGATGCTGCCGATGCGATCGTAAACGGAAACATTGCTTTACTACAAATGAACCCTACTTCCTGTCTGGCCATTGTCTTGTAATGTCCTTTACAGTTTTATATATCGCTCCGTTAAGCTTTTAACGGCGCTATGAAAGTAATGCGAGAAAAACCCGTCAATAGATTGCAAAATTATAACAACGTAAAAGATTCAATTACTTTTTAAAAAACCTTTTATATAAACAATGCCATACACTACACCACCATGCATTGAAATTGTTAGAGCTCCTCCAGGCAGCTTCCTTCCTAAACGTCGGCTGCTGTGTTCTCTGGCCGTTGAAAACTGTTCGCTACTCAAATAACACATTAATGAGTTTATAAAACGTACCCTGTGTCGCATTTCATTTTCATCTGTTCGAAAAGTTTTTCAATAAAAACTTTCGACGGTGTGCGATTTACATACGGTATGAAACCATTTATTTCCCAAAAGGTTTTAAATAAAGGTATGACGTTAGTCTTCTCTGTAATTACATATTGGATACATACACTGGATACATCCAGTCTTAACTAACTTCTCCAGTAATTAATAATCTGTTACAATATTCTGTATTTTTGTCTTTTTGGATATATTATATATACACACACCGTTATATAAGTGGCCGAGAAGTTGCCTACTTAACCATTTGCTCTTGTGTTTAGTTTGTATGAATATCATTCGAATGGAACCAAAAGCTCTTCGCTCGCCTGTTTACGTCTTCCGTACTTAGTGGCACAGTGTGCACAGCAAACATAAATCTCTTTTGGTGTTGCAGTTGCTACTGGTTTTAGAGCTACCCGAGCTCAATAATTCCGACATAAAACAAAATAACACGCACATAAGCTCGTAAAGTAAAATTGTCTATACTGGTGAGAGTCAAATCAGGATTTACCAAAAATTAATTAGATTAATAAATAATTAACTAAATTAGTAATTCAACACAATCAGTCCTTTTTATCGCTCCATTATTGTATACGGGTACCTTCGCAAAAATGGAAAGCACATTCTACCACTCTAGCGAATCCTGATTTCAAATCAAATCACAAGACAAATTAAGAGTGAGAAAAAAGTAGAGATTTCGAATCCAGACTCAGTTTTTCCAAACAAGCCAGTGTGAAGCAATTTCTCCATAAGAAGAATAAGAAAATGTAAGGAGAATATGGTTCCAGAAGCAACTTTATGATGTCTATAAAATTCGGATCTAATATGTATCAAAAAGCATGTATAAAAGCATAAAGGAATCCTTCTAAAAACAATACAGGACAATCCTATTCAAGATATAAAGCTTGGTACTCATATGTTAAAGCGCGCAATATAAATGGAGAATAAAGTTGCGCTGAGCTTAATACATTCAATTTGTTTCCAGTGACGGTTCAGCGCCGCCCGGCCATCATTGTGCAGCGATAAACAATGCAGAAATAATCATTGCTCGCGTTGGATGCGTGACGTGGATATTTCCATCTTCAATATTAAATTTCTATTATAGTAAAACAGCATATCGCATTGATGAATCTCGAGTAAAACGGAAATATAACATTTCTAAAATGTTCCTTTTGTAATTGTCAATTAGTATTAGATTGTCTTTATTATACGAAGTTCCTCACAGGTTTTACTCCTTCGGATTGAGATAGTCGTGACTAATATCCGGGTGAAATCTGTGACCTTCGCAATCAAAAACAAACGGTTTGGTGACAATAATTGCTTCACGGTAATATTATATCAATTAATGCTGCTACGGTTGATAGAAATATTATACTTAATTTAAATACTACTTTACAGCTAGGTACTCATGCATTTATGGAGTACGTGACCGGAAATTTGAGCAGCAGCGTGGAGTATGAAGGTAATTATCAGCGGGAACGGCCGTATTTATTTATCCGTTATCGTACACAGTCCTTGTTTGCGAAATTCGTATCACGATAAGTAAACCTGTTGTATGGGTGATGCGAGGACTATGGTGTGCAGGTCATTAAACACGTTTTGTGATATTTTATATTAAGTTAAAGTTTTATATTAAGTATTGACATATTTTATTATATGTCTATTGAAATTTATAAATATTCTGCATCTGTACATTAATCACATGTCATTTCATTGAAACATCAAACCCCCACGGGAAGATTTTTGAATATCCACTAAGAAAAAAAGAAAAAGAAGTAATACAAAGTAGCAGTCCAATAATAGATTAAAATAGGCTGATGATGATATGCTTAATTTTTACTGTCAATAAAATACCGTAAGACAAAATGCGCAGACAAACTCTATATAAATATATCGGTTCTAAATATACGTTTAATTTCTTGAACATCCCGCTGAGAAAATCGAAGATTTCCAAAAACGGGAAATATCTGTGGCCTACTCACCACACATATTATATATCCAAAAACAAAGTCTTTGTTTGTCACGTGATAAAGGTGCATTTTTGTCTGACAAACATATTGTTTTCTAGTTATATTACATAAATATTCTCTAATGTTTAAAATCTTATTGTAAGAAAATATTTAAAATCACAAATTAAAGATTATCAAGTTATAAAACAATTTTTTTTAAAGAAAATTACAAAAGTTTCAAATTACGCCTAATGAATCAGAAGGGCTACTACTATAATAGTATGTAAATACGTTCGAAACTAACAACAGTTACAATGATATGTCAATTACAAACACTATTATAAGTGACGTGATTAATAAAAAATGTATAACTTCAATATTCTTGTTTCACTTCCAAGTGAATATCTTAACAAAACTGGATTAACGGAGTTTACCTGAAACTTTTAGGTCTGTCTTCTTGCATTAAGTACAAAATGTTCAGCCAGATACAACTTTGGAATTTAACTTAAGAAATTGATTTGATTACTTCTCTTCGTATTATTACTTATCTATTAAGAGCCTCCAGAGCTGATTTAATAAATGTTCATGTTTATTAAACTATGTTTATTAAATACATCATCGTCAGCCTCTAAATGTCCACCGCTGGACATCGGCCTCCCCTAATCGACGCCACTCCTTCCGGTTCTGGGCCTTCCGAATCCAGAAGCTAGCCGCTGTCTTTTTCAGGTCGTCATAATTTGCCTACATATTATGACAAATTTAAATAATTACCATTGTATGGCTTAACTAGGTATTTGTAGAAATAGCAGTTAGCTATTAGATAGCTATAATAAAAAATAGCCTGCTTGTTTACTTATAATTTAGATCATATGTGATTCATGAAAGTATAATAGTAAGGGCAAAAAAACTCTGATGTATCATATGTGATTCATCGGACATGGAAGCTGTTAATATAGCTAGCAAGAGTGAGGATGCTGTGAATTTTACATATTACGAGGACGAAGTGTTTGACTTGCGTTTACAACTAGAAAACCTGTAGGAAGTATCGTTTCTAAAATACCGACACATGAGCTTTGTTGTCGCTAAAACTTAATCTAAATTTGGAAATAACATTGTATGTAGTGTTCTAGCTGCCCTAACACACTGAAATACATCAATCACTCGTGATGTGCAACGTGTTTTTTCATGTCAGAAGCTCGGAGGCGTGTCTAGTTCCTTAAGACGTCGGTTGCTTACGCTGCCTCGAGAGGGGAGGGGCAGCGGCTATAATTGATGAAGTCGACGTGAGACCCCGCCAAGGATAATCTCCGGCCACCTTCGACATGAGAAACTTAATTCTGGGTAAAGGTCACATCGTATTTAACTAGTAATGCACGGATTGCGAGCTTCTGGTTAATAAATACAGCTAATTCCAATTCAACTCTTGGAACAGAGTAGAAAATACAAAATTAGTGACATAACAATGTATTATGAAATTTTGGTGCCAAATAAGTTAATATAAAGTAATTCCCACATAAAAAAATACAAGAAAGCATAATTGTCATTTATCGAATATTACCAATGATTCTAACTTTTTCCAACAGTGGATCTAACTTCCATTGGTCGTTTGTAAGAAATTTGTCTGGTTCTATATTTTTAATGGGGTGGTTGCATAGGTCCACCAATAAAGTTTAAATGAAAGAGACCGAAAGAAAAGTAATCACACTATATAGAACATATCATACATCTTTGCTCTTTCACGACTCACGTACATAATATTAGATGATTTTGTTTTAAAATCCTTCACAAAACTACCAACTGCAATCCACTAAATCGTCATTACAATCGGATGAGAAATTTAAATTTTATAGAAGACAAACAAACAAATTTTAATATGGCATTCGATGGTTCAGGCACAGTGACGCATTGTTCGAAGATGTAATATTATTGTATATTAATGTTCTTACACGTCCTTGCTGTGTTCCTTTCGCAGGTTGACCTCAACTCCAATTTAGCAACTAATAAATCTCATTTAAGCCCACCTTAAGTGGTTCCTTCGGCCGGTTCTCATACTAGAACTGTAGGCCTTATAACTTCTTGTTCATTTTTCCAACGGCATATTACTTTCCATTCAGCGTAATTATACTGATGTTTTGAGAGGTGGGCTTCTTTTAATAATATTTACTTAACTGGATTTACATATAACTATGTATAGGTACTTATACCTACTTGTAAAGTGTGAACTTCGGCTTGCAAGAAACGGTCCAATTTGCATCATGTATGCATGCCCACGATAGCTCTACTGCTTTTGTTTATAATTTTCCTGTTATTAAGATGATAAGAAAGTCGTATCTGAAAATGTAGGTACCTCTTTGCAAGAAGTCGTTGTTTTGCCTTGGGAAACATAAAATACGAATATATCGAATTCTACAGAAATATTCTTCATGAAATGTTGCATATATTTGTAGTACAACCAAATATCCTTGCTGTTAAATCTGCAAAATTATTATAGACAGGATAAATACCTAACACGGATGAAATGAAATTTAAAAAAATAAAAAGAAACTCCGTTAAAACAATAGATAACTATCCACTGTAAGGGCGCAAACAAACTGATTTTGCTCTCTTCACCTAAATCTGCTTCAAGAAAACACGGAATATACCTAAGCAATGGAAACAACTAGAAGCCGTTAATATTGACAAAAGCAATGGCTTGAATTTTGCATAAATGTGTAAAGCTCTATTGAACTTAGGCGCACAACGAAGTGGTCCAATTTGCATGTTTTATGCACGAGCCGCGGACAGTGCACAGCGCGTACGTATATAGGACTGTTTGAAATTTTTATACCCTATTCCCACAAATCGGACCCCGCTGCATTTTATGAGATTACGTTACGTGTTTTCTGGATTTGTGTTAGTCTATTTCGCGAAAGGCGACGCCCGGAGATATCTTCGTGTGGCGTTATTGTGTGACGGTTTTAAAGTGTTCGTACAAAAAAAAATCTTTAAGCGTCATCTTAATGAACTTTGAATTCTTTAACTTGTGAGAACGTCCTCGTGGACTAACGTAACCTAACTATGAAATTTCATTAAAAACCAATGCTCAATGCATTGTGCCCATTCCTCCAATAAATTATATATGTATGTAAGTACGTCATACAGAAATAATCATACAAACGGCTTTCAGGACGCAATTCACTTCGTTACAACGCCACCTGGTTCTAATTTCTTTGTGGTGTAGTGCCTCGATACCACATGTTTTTGTTTTACATTGTGATGTCGGTAATCGTCGGACATACGAGGCAGAAACAACCGACTTTTATAGAGAAGCCATTGGTCGAATGCAGCACTAGCTAAATTGCATTGTTCATTTTATTGCAAGTGCCGATGGCAGAGCTCCCACAGGAATTATTTACTATGTAACAGCACATGCATTTTATTTTGATCGTTGATTTCCGTGTGCGAAATCTTCCAATTTATTCATTGGATCCGATAAATAATTGTGAATTGTTCAGAATAAATGTACCTACTCCATTTTAAAAACTGCTTCTAAACTACTTGAATACCTAGTTTTATGATTCCTTACACAATTCCCCTAACGAGTGTAAGAGTATTAGCTCTTGGGATCCTATTAACGGCTTACGAAAAACAATAGTATAAAAACTTATATTTATATCAGTATAAAACTGTTAGATGGCACATTAGTTTAAAAATATAGACTGCGGCAAACGTATTTCACATTAATTCTAGCCGTGGATCAATGTGTATTAAATGAATGAAAAACGGTGGGCGACTTTTTTTGTAAACTTCATTTTCGATGTCACTGAATTTTATTTTCTTAACCTATACAGTATATTTATTATGATAGGCACTAACGCAACGTGTATTGTACTCTAAGAAAACATTCCATTCCAATATGATGTACCTACACAGTATAAATGACAAAACTTGTAAAGTTACTAAAACACCGTATGTACTTATATGGCTTTCTTCAGGTATATTCTCATCTCCATCTCCATAATTACCCTCTAAATAATTTCGTTGTTTCACACGGATCTCTTCTCAGAACGAGAAGGGATAAACCCCTAATCAAGTAAGTTCTGCCGCTCATATATTATTGCTCAATATGTAGATATATAATTTGTAAGAGTAAGCTTTGTTGCCTATCTTCCTTGTCTAATATTCGTAGTCTATAATATAGATATTCGTTCAAGACATATTCGTTCTGGTTTCAGTTAAAAATGCGATTAAATTTTAAAGGCTTCATGTCTTAATGTAGTCATGTTGAGTAGTACCAGGTTCTGTCACGAAGTTATGTATCAGTAATGAGGATATAATGCTCTAAGAGCTCTCCTACGTGGGCAATACATTGTTTATGCAACGTGATGGAGAAGGTTCTGCCCACATTAATTAAACACCGAACCTTAACTAAGTGACCACCTTTATTTAATATTCCACTAACAATAAGGTTAAATAGGGCATAGTGAACAATGTCTCACGGGCTTTCATTTAAAACACACTCAGATCTAAATTAATGATTACATACTTTCGGTTAGCCACTAATCAGATAGGCGAAAGGACTGCAACTGGATGACCGAGACCTGCGGTTTAGCGACGCTACCAAAATAATCAATGCAAATACCTACATATGTATATTAGCTGGCAACATAAGAAAACTTATTAGTCTCATGGCGGCTCTTTCATCATCATCTTCATCATCATTATCTTCATCATCATCATCAGCCTACTTCCGTCCATTGCTGGACATAGGTCTCTTCAATAGCACGGTACTGAGCCTGATCTTCAGCTGTTCGCATCCAACCACTGCCAGCTACTTTACGTATATCGTCACTGCCGACGACGGATCAGCAGCGTCACCGGTGCGAGGAGCTAAAGGCCCTGCGATCACCAACCCGCCTGCCCAACCTAGTGATTACCAACAAATAACCTCTATGGCGACCTTTTTCTTCATCCAAATAAAAAATGTTTGGGATTCGAATAGAAATTTTTGAACAATTCATTTCTTTTTTCAAATATTAGTAATTAAAATGCAATCAGTTTACATTATATTGTCAAGTTTATATTTGTACCTGCGCTGAATAACAGAGGATCATTGATTTTTCTGATAAAGTCTAGACAACTTTTGATGGCGAAATGAACAGCAAAACGAACAAATACAGAAAGTTTTTAATAAACTGATACCTATCTCCTTCAACACAAAATTTCACACGTCAATGTTATCGTAGAAACATTCGTAATGAAGTTAAATAAATTTCGAACTCCGCTCAGTATCAGTACCTACGACTCGAACCATCAGTTGAGTACCTAATTCTACATAAAGCTTACACCCAGATAATATCAAAAAGTTAAAGAAAGGTATTTAAAAATTATTGAAAAACACATTTTTCGCAAAAACCATTTAGGTAGGTACCTCAAACCGAAATTTAACTGAAGAAAACTTTAAGCCACTAAATTCAGTTCAGTTCGTAGCTTAACAGTACCTACAAACTCCACTGTTCACTTGTAGAAATAATTTATTTTCCCGAACGCTCAATAGCTTTCTCTAGCATTCTCACAATTATTTAATTGTTAATAAATGAGATTAATTTTACAATATTCCACCCATAGAAATTAAAACAAAACAACTTTAGCTTAATTTAATATCAATGGATATCGGCAAAGTAACATCTCCAACAATTATTTAAAAGTATTTCATTTATAATACACTTTATCGGTAGGTTTTCATATAGAATACTAACAAAATATTCCATATGAATTTCTAAATACCTAGCTATAATATATGCTCGGACTTGGTTTCAGACACTGTGGCATGTATGAACTAGTAATTTCCTACGTGTCACTAGCATACGCGTCACGCTTTTCGAAATTCCACAATTTGCAGGAAATCGCATTTATATTTTATCAACAAAAATATCGCCCGTACACCATTTCGTAGTTGCAAGTAAATGGAAATTTAAAGTTTGTCTTTGATTCGATCTATAACAACTTCTCGTAAAATTAATCACAAATATGGATTTAATTACTTCTGCAATCATACCAATAATTGTAAAACGAATTATACAGATAGTATAATAAAACGTGTTAGTACAGATAGTATAATAAAACGTATTAGTACAGATAGTATGATAAAACGTATTAGTATTGACGAAAGTATGACGATATCATTGTCGAATCATAATGATAGATGAATGCTAATAGGTTATTCATCTTTACACGCCGTCAGCCGAACTCCATGCATAATGACATTCCCCGTAATCCTCAAGACTCGCAAGTTTGATTAGACGTCCCTCGAACGCCAGTATAACGCACACATCTGGTAAATATGTACCGCGGGCTCATCGTTAGCAATGACCTGTCTAGAATCATACGAGTACCTACGCTTACTTCAGCTACACTGCAACTGGTGCCACACGACTCGCGTGGATTAACTTTTAGCTATAGGTATATACATTTTAAACTCATATTTACTTAATTTGTTAAGCTATAAAAGTTACTTAATGTTACAAGAAAATATAAGTTAAAAGCGAGAACACACTGAACTGAGAATAATATTAGAACAAAACTGTCACGTCTAGATCTCAAATCATTTAGGTATATGTTTGAACAACAGCAATTTAGAAAATAAGCTTTGTACATACGCTATTTAATTTTGTAATAACATTTGTTCTACTAATAACAGAATATCATCAATTATACTGATTCGAGGCAAATTCTCCAGGATTTTCGTCCTAATTTATAACCTAGTTCGACTGCAATTATTACAAAAACACATTCGCCGAAAGAATAATTGTAAAAACACATAAAATACACACTAATATGAATACTACAACTATTTCTCAGTGAGCTACATAATTATTACGTAAGACATGTTACGTATGTACTTATATGGCGCATTTTTTATTCGCCCTTGCCCGAGTTTCCAGAACATCGGCAGCGAATGAACTCATTATGAACTCATCGACGAGCGAGTGAGTAAACGCTCACAGTCCAACAGACCCCTTCAAAGCGCACAGCTCACTGGCACTGAACATGTATATGTATATTTCAACATTAAAATTTACACTTAAGTATGTTATAGTTATTTATGATCGGCCAGCGACATATTCAAGTGATATTTTTCATCTTACAATGAAATATGTCTGTCAGTTTTAATTAAAACGTCAACTCTTTGACATAGAACCGGACATCGAACTTATTATATGGTAGGACGTACATATTTATGTATAACATCACAAGTAAATCGTGGGACTGTTCATCCTCTGCCAGCCTCTCCGAAGAATAGAGGCCTGACATTTATATTTCAAATTCATATCTGCTTATTACGTAAATACCATAATAGCTGCGATTATTTTACCAACAGATAAAATAATCTACAAAGAACCAAATAAAATCCGAATCAATTTTAAATTCCGTTTATTTAAATTTATGATTTATTATTATTCATAGCAGTTCTTCTTTCACTAAATGCAAACGATCCGGAATAACATTTTTATACAGACGCGACACAGAAGGCACTTAGGTACTGAACACTTTTTGAACATCGAGTATTTTCCCTTTTCTTAATTTCAAATCGATACAAACATCGTGTATCAAACTCTACCTGTCTGTAATAATTCAAAGAAATCGATTTCAAAGGTCAAAAAAATTACTTTCACGGTATATCACTCTACTAAACGAATGACAGGTAGCAATTATGTTGTCAGAAACTAATTGAAGAGAATCCAATAAAGTAGAAACAGAGACGGGTTTATAATATGTAGTATTACCATTAGAACTATATGTAAGTATTGTAGCGAATCTGTTTTAGAAATGAATAACAGAACCTTATTAGAGAATTATTTATTTATTTTGTGTCATAACTACAGAGATTTATATTATTCTTACTGGGACAGCGTGGTATAACAAGCTCTATTACTCCATATGTTGAGATAGAAGCACCAGCTTAGTACTGTATGATGGAAAGAGTATAAGCTAAATAGATAATTGTGTAGTGTTAGTAATTTTGACGTGCGATCCAGAGTTACGACTTTTACTTTTTTTTTTTGTATTGAAATTATAAGAAGTTTAATTATGCCATTATATATATTGCAATACCTTGTCTACCGCGTCTGAAGAAGAAATGTTTACGTATAAAATTGTCTATAAAAGTGTCCTTTAGAAGAAAAAAATCAAAATCTGCTAAACATTATAATACCATTATCATACTTGCACCGAACGTATTCATCGCGATATATCTATAAAATGCTCTTAGGGCTAGAACAATATTTTTCTGACAACTAAAAGAAAAATCACTATCATTGCAAAAATTTTAATACATTCGATTGTGCGTAAACAGCGTAATAATTATTCCACCCATTATACACCAATTTGGATTTTACTAGTGGCAATATTATTTTTAATAAAAAAGAATGGAATAGTTAGTGCGGGTGGAGAAGCCGCATAAGCCTGTTCTGCCAGCGACGTCGTTGCGTCTCACTGCACGGTTTGATCTCTTCCGGCTCGTCGGGAAACGATGGTGGGAAATAGAAACTGTAATAAAAAATTCATATATATTTCTAATAACAAGTGGTATGTACCTGATGTTGTACACGCATATAATGTAACGCATATGTAAATTAATTTTCGTGTACATAGATATGAGCGTTATAATAATTAACAGGTCTTTTTACTAAATTCTTCTCTTTTTCTAGTCAGCGCAAAAACAACAGGCGAGCAACTGAGGCAAAAGGCTGTTAAGACAACAAGACATTATAGCCACATAGACAACAAGTTATGTCACTGCAACGGATTTAAGTAAGGTTTTGAAAGATTTCTTAGCCTATGTATATTTTACTTCAAAAAACTTTTACTGCTGAACGCGGGTCTCTTATCAGAACGACAAAGTTATATTATATAATATTTCTTAAAATGTTATACATAGGTACATTGTATAGTCTTATACTTACATTTTAGATTCCTTTCGAGGCAATGTTATATCGGGATATAATTTCTGTGCGGCAAGCTGACTCTTTCTCATCGAGCTAGTAGTGCTAGACCTGGAACTGTAGCTTGTGGACGACCTGGAGGAAAATGACAAAGCACATGGCGCCAGAACTGACTGAGCGTCTGCAAGGGAGATCCGCAGTTACTATGAAATAGCTGCGGACAGGCTGTTCCAAACAAAAGAAACAATTTAGCACAGGTCATGATTCAGCGGGTATTCCGTAGTATTACATTATTGTTTGCCCAATTACAGATGTTTAGTATACGACACGAACCACGAGTTGACGTGCGTCACGCGACCCGTGGAAATTCCCACGATTTTAACATATCTCTTCATATATGAAGTTAGCCTCCCAAAAACATGTAGGTAAACAAATTCATCGCGCTTATTAAAGATTTTTTGTTACATCAATATACGTACATTAATAATTATATAATATGTGGACCTATATCAATGAAATATGTCAATATGAGTAGGTACATACGTAAATAGAGTTCTTAATTACGTTTGTCTCAGCCCTATCAAGTAATTGGATAACAATAACTTCAAAAGGAAGCCACATGTCATGATCTACTCGATCAAAATCGGAAATTTTAAGTTAAAGATGACGAGGACCAAGTATCCAGACATAGCTCTGAAAGACAAGACAAAGTAGCAAAGGGTACACCATATTTGCCGAAGATCCGTCAGCTAAGTCCGTATTTGTCCAACAACGAATTGACGGTATCTGTTGATTACATAGAAATATTTTCATTTTATTTCGATAGTACTAACACTGAAGCCTTAGATTTTCCAGTATCCGTGCTCGTCGGTAAAGGCCTTAGCATCGTGTCAAAAGTCGATCGCGACATGCCAATAATCCCCACTGTTATTCCCAGTTTCACCAGATTCTCTTCAGAGCCAGCAACAGCGTGCATCATGTACAAGAGGCGTGGAGTTATACTATGAAAAATAGACCTTCATTAAACAAAAAAAAAAATAGTTCGATATATGGGGTTAAGACTCTATTTTGTTATGTCCGGTTTTTGTTTAAGATATTATCATCTTTCCACAACACAGTATAATCCTCACCCACTGTAATCTGCGATGTATAAAATTATTAATATAGCTTAAACACCAATAAACATAAAATCTTTTAATCTCGCTAAATCGTTTTCACCTACTCGTTAATACTATTGAGCTTCTGAACAAAATAAACAACCAACCCCCTCGTTTCCCGTAATACCAAATAATTTTTCGTACAACCCCGACCCAACTTACTGCGTGCACTTGATTACTCCTAATCCCATCATGCGGTAGTCGATGTCTCTGTGGCAGAACACGTCGTTCATTAGGGGGGAGCGGGTATTAAGCTTCTTATCGTGTCGAACGCAATGGCCCAACAGCACCGCGCGTTCTTCCGGCGCCATTTTCGACACGTAGTCCGTGTGTAACATATGTTCCACAGAGTTGAATATTTCAGACTTGAACACACGACTCATTTCCAATTCTATGAATAATTTTAAAATGCAGACCTATTATGTTTAAGATTATTCGGTCGTTATGTGCAAATATTAATATGCTTAATAAAGGTCACATATGTAGGTACATAGTTTACTGCTTTTTCCGCATGCAAAATATGGGCTGATCAATATAATATTTTTTTAATGTTGCTCATTCCATTTAAAACAGATTTGTCAAAATATATTTTTATACATTTTATATGTAGGTATATGTATGAGAAATTATCTATAATGCAAATAACAGCAAAATATCACTCAAAAGTTACTGGACTTGAATAAATAGATATCATAACGTTTCAAATCTTGTAGATACCCCGATTTAGTTATTCAAATCTAGGAGGTAAGTTTGAAATTGGCCAGCCCGTTGGGTAAATGTTACATTCAATGCGTGATCTGAATGTTAATTGGGACACTGATTGAAAAGCGCAGTATAGTTAACAGACTCGGAAATTAATTGAACAAGTAATTAAATTATTCTGGTTGTCTATATTTATTGACCATTTTTACCCAATTCACAAACACGTACAATATAATAATATTAATGATACAATATTATAAAACAGTTTTGCAGAACTAGTGTTTTAGGTGTCTTTAAATCTAAAAAAAAAATTGCATCTAAAAATTGTCACTGAGCTGTCAATGCATAATAATGAACCCGTTACATATTGCCACCATATAAATATCAATTGTCAATTAATAGATAAGCTACTTATTTACTTACTTCCTGCTTGAGTTCTATTTATATTTATAAATTTAAGAACCTATTTGATTGAATGATTTACGGCCCAATGCCAGCCATACAATTTGCACACACACGCGTAGTAAAGTTTCAAAAAATCTAGCATCTTTATCCGACAATGATTTGCGTTTCTTCTGCGGCCCCATGTGGTGGAACTTCTTTGTGTCTCCGCCACCTAGAATAGCATAGTATTCCACAACAATGTTAATAGGCAACGTTTATATCAAGATAAATTTAGGATAGAAAAGTGCTTCCTACAAGATACCTTCATACTAGGTACTGATGGAAGCGAACTGAATTGGCAAGTCGAAAAGATTACGAAGAGTTCAAAATTTCAACTTTACATAACAAATTCGTATTACAAATTATTTTATCTCAATGTTGAGAAAAACGTTTAGTTTCTATTTATTTTATGACATTTAAAGATGTCAAAACTAATAGGAAATAATGTACGAATATGTGTTTTGTATTTCTCACTTCGTTACAAAACCATTTAAAATCAAACCAAAAATTAAATTAATTATCATTAATTGTCATTTTAATTAAACAATTAAAATGACAATCCAAAAAATATTACGTAAATATCTAACTCGGTTAAAAACAATTTTTGAGGAGCACAGCTGTAGTCCTTGAGCGCTGTAGGTTCTGTGGCCAACGACTTACTACTCTCTAGATGTGACTGTTATAAACTCACCTCATAATACAGTTCTACAACTAAGAATAAATAAATTAACCTATTAGCATCGTGCTGTATTCTTTGGCTACTAAAAGGCGTAAATCGGATAAGTTATCACGATATTCATTTTCGACTATGTCACACTGCGGCGTTCTTACTTTTGTTTCTAACTCTATTATTCTATTAGCCATTTCATCTGCAATCTGAATAACATAAAATTATATGTAAGCAACCAGCAGTATCCTAAATGAACCAAATGTCAAGAAAAAACAGCCAACAACTACAAAAGATCTGATGATCAAGTAGCTGAACAGATTTTCTGTAATCAGAGTTAAGAACGTTCTAGATTAAGAAACATTTCAAAGTGCCACGGTGCCACAAAAACACACACGCACATGATAAACTCTAACATCCCTTTCTCTCTTTTTGAATCTGGTGTAACAATACATTAGTAGAATAAGACTTTTAATAATTTTTTTGTATAAATATATATATTACATACGATCCCATCAATCAAGGCTACATAAAACAATTAATCAAAAACGTAACATCGAAATAGATTATTTCCACTGGTATCCACTTAGCGCAAAAATAAAATATTTTACTCGTTTACTTAGGGCAAATTAAGTAATTGTTACTTGAGCAAATGCAAATTAAGTGTGTGTTGTGTGTGGAAGTGAAAAAAAAATGTTCTCGGACTTGCCTGCAAATAATATTGACAGTAAAAGATAAGCGCTCTGATAAATCTCTCCGTGGTAGGCAAATGCAACATATTTATCAACATCGGACTTAAAATGTTTGCAGGCGCAGTGTATAAGGCTATATCTTTAACATCCTGCGGAAAGTAAGAATCCCTCTTGAAGCCGTCACAGAGAAAATATAAAATGTAACACATCATATTACCTGCACGGTGATTATATCCGGTTGTCCCGGCTTTAGTTTCCTTTGATAACGTCGGCGAAATCGAATCTAGGATACAAAAGTTCAAACTATATACGTAGGTAGGTACTAAAGTAAATTTCGACATAAGTATCTGTACAAAACGCTTGGGTTACGATTACAGTTTTTATCTGATTTTTTGTTAATTTTTATATATGTAACATTATTTCCTTTTTTATATACATACTTACGTACCAAATACGTTAATAAAGGTTTTGCACATGATGCAGAAACTCGAGAATGCAGATTTACCAATGGGTGTCAACATTCCTATTTTATTACCATTTCTTCAAGCCGAGGACATCAGCCTATGTCCAACAGTGGATTGGAATAGGCTGATGATAATGATGATGATGATGAAAAGGTTCCTCGAATTCATCTCCAATCTACTGGTAAACATGTAAATTGAACATTATAAAACAGCAGCCTCAGAGTATAAAATTGCAGGGATGTTTGGAAATTGAGCTTTACAAAAAGTTGCGTATTAGGAGTGTGAATTGTTGATTGCATACAAATAATTCTAACCTGTTCTATCAAGTCAACGTCATCTCTAAATTCAACGGTTCCTGTTGGGGCTTTAGTGGCTATTTGAATGGCTTCAACGAGTTTCGGAGGTAGGTCACTATGAAAAATGTATTAAATTATATTACGTATTTATAGGATTTTAATAGAATTTACAAACATTGTCAATAAGATTTTGATCCAAAAATACGTACCTACTTGCGACGACCGTGAATTCAGATTGTTCAGGCAGCAGTATGCATTTTTTTAACTAGGGTGGATTAAACTGTGTTTAAACTGTAGGTAATGATTGAACTATGCTTTCACAATTTTTAAGGACTAAGTATTCGAGTAAAACAATGTACCTAACTTTTTCCGGTTTATTTCAATTCGATTGATTGTGTTTTGATATTCGCAAATCAAGGCGTTTAAAATGACAAACAGATTGTGAAGATAAGCGGACATTAAGTATGTAGGTATATTCGCAAGCGACGTTAAAATACTCCCTGCAATTTTCAGCTACTAGTTTAATGATTTTTAAAAACGTAATTTGTTCATTTTTTTGTAATACACCTAGGTATAATCTCAAAGGATTTCAAAGTTTATAAAATAATTTAAATAATATACCTAATATACTATTTACCTAACAAATAAAAGAGCCTTCGTTGACTCGTCCCACACCCAATGTCCATCTTCATACAAACCACCGAAGCCTCCCTCTTCTTCGTCATCAGCCATGGTAAATTTATTGTAACAAAGTAAATATATTTATTCACCTATATTTGTACAACAGTAGGTACAATAAATATAAATGACTTATTTTAATGACGTGATAAATGACATCTTAAGTTTTTTTTACATTTTTTTCGTCAACTATTGATGTTATCTGTAGGTACTTACTTATAAACTTCGTGATAAAAGTACTTATTGAAAACAACTTTGCTAATTAATTTTTGCGTTACAGTATATAATAGGTTAATTTATTTAACAATACGAAATTATGCAATACGATATTTTTCCTACGAACAAAGAAGAAATTAAGTTAAACCCATAAAACCAGGCACGACTTTACGTTCGAACGTAAATTATACTGAACACACCGCATATTTTAAAAATGTAATTCATGGGCGGCTATAACTCGAGGATTGAAATTATCATCGAACTTGCAAACACAACTTTGGTAAAATTTACTGCGTTACCAGTAAGTTGCGCTCGACGCCGCTGAATATAAAGTTATGTTAATGTTAGTGCGCCGAACTCGGAGCCTTAAAAACTTATAAAATGTTACAATTTGTCACAGGAATAGACGCTGTTATTGGAATATTAAATTACCGCGTAATTTAGATGTTTGTTTATTGTAAGATCTACCTTTTATTTACATTGTAAGTGTAGCAATAATAAATGCGTGCAGTTTATATTAGCAAAACATTGCAGCTCATAAATGACTCTATGCATTTCTATCTCTATGTATTTCATTACCCATTTAAAATATATACCTAAGTAATACCTACACAGATTTTGTATGCTAATTTATGAGCAATATTTCAAGTAATGGACATATTATATTAAAAGTAGGTCTTAATTAACACCCTCATTCATGTTACAGTTTGAATCTGACCAGCTTCTAAGTGTATCCAAATCAGCAAGGATGTCAGGTGTATGAATTCACTGAACCTAATGCACACAGACGATTGCACACAGGTTGGGACGGAGCGAACAGCTTTGATCGGGTGCGTTCTGCCATGTGATCAAGTATCTACTCAGATGTTTTTCATGTCACCACTCACCTACTGTTTCAAAAACAAATAATTTTAAATTTTATAGTTAGCCTTCAATAATTAATTCCAGTGCCATTTTCTGCATTATTATTTGAGTTTTCTGCATATTTGCATTTTCTTTACTCTGAGAGCAAACAATTTCAATCTAATATTATGCACTATTGTTTTTGATCGCCGTAATATACTAATAGAGATTGGGTGAAAGAACATCAGCTCCGTATGGCGCGACTTAAGTACACGCAGTAGCCAGCGACACCCTCGTGTCTTTACCGATGAATATTCATACAGGATCGAAGTGCTTCGTTTTGTTCACTGTAAACACGTAATACGTGTCCTCTCAAGCCTGTCTTGTATTAAGTAAATATTATATCTACTTTAGGTAATTGACACCGCCAACGATGGCTTTTACACGAACAAATATAGCAGCCACTTGTTTTTTTTTTTACTTAAAAGCAATGGGTATTCGTCAGCAATCTACAGATAATAATATCTCAAGAAATGGTTGCGTATAAGTATATATAATAATTTAATACCGTTGTCACTTTACCGATAGTAATTTACTTTATCATAGAGTTCCCTCAATATCTTTAAACAGTAAGTACCTAATTAAGCCTTTATTATTACTATTTATGCCTACTATTATCTTTATACATACTATTTGTATCGTAATAGTACTTTTAATTACACAAAATTTCTTTTGACATTTGGTTTTTTATACCAGGTACTGCATTCTGCCATTTCGCCGAAATGATTATTATATCCAATGTCAATGAATGTCAAATATTTCCTTGTGTGGATATAGACACTATGTGCTTTTTCTACATTCTTCTCTCTCTTCATATACACACGCCGATTTCCAAGACTTCTGACTCTCATATCATTCAGTGTATGATCTATTCGGGCAAGATAGAGAACACGATTGGTCTCCCTCGGCTCTTGTATCCATCAACATTCGTATTCGTATTGTTTCGTCATTCTTAGACTAAATTTTTCCGCAAATCTCTCAATATCAAGTTACTAATATCGCATTAAGTGTAAAATGGCAAGCTTCCAGAACCAGCGATCCCAGCTGTGTTAATCCGACAGGAAGCCAGTGTTTTTCTATATTCACGTATAATAATGAATACGTTATACTTTCTGTACTAACCACAAATGTGAGAGGGTTATGGCCATAGTCTGTCACGCTGGCCAAGTGCAGGTTGGCAGACTTTACAGACCTTAGAATTTTTTTTATATACCTATATAAATTCTAAGGTGTACAGCTTTCCCCACAATGTTTTCCTTCACCGTTAGCAAGTGATATCTAAATTAAAACGCTCTTTTATCAAGAAGTGCGCGCCATGGATTTCAACCCAATACCCCCGAAGTAAGAGGCTGAATTCTTAACCACTAGGCTATCAAAATGCATTACTGAACTTTAATAGATTTGTTTTATATTTTAAGTAAACTTGTTTATTATTATGCACTTGTCAATTTTAAGAGCCTTCTGTAATAGTTGATATCCTAGTATAGGGTAAATAATAATAACCGACCGAAGGTTCGGTTTCGGTCAGTTTCGGCCAAGAAATCTAATTTCGGCCTTAGTTTCATCATCATCAGCCTATGTCAGTCACCTGCTGGACATAGGCCTCCCCAAAAGAGGGTTTTATGCCCGTAATCTCCACGCGGGGAATGCTGGTTGGAGATCGCAGGGCACAGCTTTTCCCACCGCTGACGCTTCTGCCCGTCGGCGGCCAGGTCATTTAGCCGCGCCTATTTAGGCTGCGCTATACCGCAATCAGCCGGTCGCCAGAGCCCCGTCTGTTATAGCAGGGTGCACCACGTGCAGGTGA
>DWDT01000474.1:0-20845 GCA_018245595.1 Microceris scylla
TCACTAAACACGTACCACCCTTAACGAGCCTGCATCCCCCCTCCAAATCCGCCATTCCGCGAACTTAAAAACGCCGTCTCGTACAATATATAAGGTCCAATGGTGGTCTAATTGAGGAATGTGAATAAAATTAGTAAACACGAAGTAACCCAGATTATATTTAAAAAATACAAGGATATAGTTAAGCAAACTATGCTTTTGTTTCAGATTATTGTTATTTGAAGAAGGATATACATTATACACCAAACATAATTGTAAGTTAAAATGGAGGAAATTAATGGGGAGCTCTTTGTGGATAGTCTGGTAAGTCTTGGAGATGAAGGATCCCTGGAGTCTACAGAGAATGGGAAAGCAGATCAAAATTGTACAATCTGCGAGTAAGTTTCATATGGTGGTCAATAACTCTGTCGCCTGTTTGTCAGACCATAATCCAACAGCATTCTGATTAGTTACTTTTATATATTAGGATTACATACTACATTTTAAGTTTATATTTTGTTATTTTCCAGCAATAAACTATGCAGTCCTCGCGTGTTATCATGCCTTCACGTATTCTGTGAAGCATGTATTGACAAGTTGATGGTAAATGAGGCGGGTGATTCTCTCAAGTATGATCTAGCTGTTGAATGCCCTCTTTGCAAGCAAGAGACGAAGGTAAATTGTATTGATATCTACTAGTCAACTGCCATAAATACTATAGTATGTGACTTAGGCTCTAAATTTTAGGGTATGTATAATCCTATGTGATGAAGTTATTTTACCATTAAAATCAACATGTGTATCATAATCTTTCTGAAGAACATGTTTAGTATAGTAATATTGAGATTTAAGAACAGCAATGATTTATTTATAGAAAAACTATCATTTTTTGCAATATATTAAATGTTGTCTGATTGATTCATATAAGATAGAGATGTAGGATGTGATTCCGACGCCGGATCGGAAAGAGTGGCGTCGATGAGGGGAGGCCTGTATCCAGCAGTGGACATTCAAAGGCTGATGATGATTTGAATTACATTGTTAATTTTTTTATTTCCATAATGTGCTTTTAAAGGCAATATTCTCCACGGATACATAAGAATAGAAAGTGACTCATTTTTCTCAATGGAGAAAAAAGGAGATGGAGGAAATAGTGGTAAATCAAGAAATGTACTTTTATTTTAGATAACGGGTGGAGGAGCTGCATCACTTCCATCAGATTATATGCTTACCAACATTCTTGATGTGTCCTCCATGGACCAGTCAGTTGTTTGTACTTGTTGCAAGAGCAAGGAACCAGCCGTTGCAAGATGCACTGATTGTTCTCATTTCCTATGCTCCAACTGTAATTCTGCACATGAGTTTATGAGGTGCTTTGAAAATCATCGCGTAGTACCTTTTGATGCTCTTAGGTCATCCAAGGAAAAAATTGCTGTGCATAAGCCCATTTTTTGCACCCGCCATGTTGGAGAAAGTCTTAAATTCTATTGTTGTGAATGTGAAGTTGGAGCTTGCACTGAATGTCTTACTGTAGACCATAAAGTGGGAGAGCATCGTTGTGAACGGATTGTTGACGCTGAACCTAATATTCGATCTGAAATACGTACCTATCTGTTGGAAGCGAATGCACGAGCGATTTCCGCCGGTAATGCATCTGCTAAGCTTGATGATGCTTTGGGAGACTTACAACGTCAACGCGATGAAGCAGAAAGCGTTATCAACGAAGCGTTTCATGCTTATAAAGCTTGTCTAGAAAGGCGTCGTGAAAAAGCGCTTGAAGAACTCGAACATCTTCATAAAGAAAGAGAATTGAAAGTTATGGATTTATTCGACCGAGTAGACAAAACCGTTCAGCGCCTAGCGTGTGCTTGCCAATTTGCTACGAATCTTCTTCGAAGCGGAGACGGGGCCGAAATCGTCATGCTTAAGAAAACGGTTGCTTCTCAATTTGTACGCCTACTGAAAGGGGCACCCCAATTTGATGTAGATTATTCTCTCGAGTTTGTCACAAACATGGATAAGTTTGATGCCATTACGGAAGAGACCTTTGGTACATTCCGCACTGAAGCTACCATAGCAGAGGAAAAAAAACGTGCAAGCGAATCTTCTGCTATTGTCTCGGTAGCGTCTAATTCTCATTCTCCTGCCGTATCTATAACAAACGCGCCAGTGTTTGATGATTTTCCACTCGGAACTGTACGTCGAGTTACGGGAGTTACTGGAGTCGGGGGTATTGTAGGAGTACCCGGGGTTGGAGGAGTAACTGGAATTGGAGTCCCAGGTGTTGGACCCGTACCGGGTGTTGGTCCCGTCGTCAACACTGGCGCTATACCTGGTGTGGTGAACTTAAATAATGTGCCAGGTGTGGGGTCTGTTACTGGTGTACCCGCATTGCCATCTATGGTTGAGTACAACTTGCAGCAACTGGCAAGTATTGCAGAAAAAGATGTTCCGCCGCCCCCTCATGCTTCTCCGGCACCTTCCTTCACTTTAGCTGAGTTACTTGCTGGAGATTTAAATTCACCTCAAGCATATAACAATTTACAAGCACTTGCAAAACTGGGGTTGAATACTGGTAAGAATGTCAATGATAAGTTTTGTTTTCAGAATATTTTGTATTTTTTAATATTAAACATTTCTTGTAGAGGTAAATGGTTATGGAGGCGTAGGAGGTGTGGGTGGTATAGGGGGAGTTGTTCCTCGTGGTGTTTCCCCTGGAAGGCCCCTACTTACTCCTGCTGAAGAAGCTGCTTTGGTAGCCCCACCTGCTCCACTTGTACGAGCTAATAAAGCAACGCCAATGCATATTAGATTCAAATTTGGCCAACTTGGTGGCGGAAAGGGCCAATTTAATTCACCGCATGGTTTTTGTCTTGGTAATGATGAAGACATCATTGTCGCTGATACCAATAATCATCGCATTACAGTAAGTTTTTTTTTTCATTTTATTGAGAATGCCCATATACATTCTTTGTTAATTCTGCCCATATACTGCCAATTATTATTAAATATATCATTATTTTTTTTGTTAATGCTTCATTTTCTATTATCGTTATGTAATATTTAAAACTTTCACCTTTAATTTTTTTTGTAGGTGTTCGACAAGTCAGGGAACCATAAGTTTAACTTTGGTGTGGCTGGTAAAGAAGAAGGCCAACTTTGGTACCCACGTAAAGTTGCGGTGGTTCGCGCTACCGGAAAGTTTGTAGTCTGCGATCGCGGGAACGAGCGCTCCCGGATGCAGATCTTCACAAAGAATGGACATTTCTTAAAGAAAATAGCTGTATGTAGATCAATAAAAGAATTGTGAATATTCAGAAGTGTTGAGGCAGTTGCTGATTTTTATTTTATGTTTAGGTTCGATTCATCGATATAGTTGCCGGTTTGGCTGTCACCGCTGAAGGGCTTATTGTTGCTGTAGACAGCGTGACGCCGACCGTATTCATTTTGTCCGAAGAAGGCGACCTTATGAGCTGGTTTGATTGCAGTGAGTGCATGAGAGAGCCATCTGATATAGCTATCAGTGGTGAGTGAATAATATATTTTGTACATTGCTAGACTATGTTTATGTTTCTCAATATTCCAAGTTAAAGTAAAAACCTTATCTTGGTTGGATGGTCGCTAGAACCTTCAGTGGAAATATATGTTTATCCATCTCCATAACTCACGTTAAACAGTCTATATGAGTTAATATCATCATTTAAAAATTGTAAATCTATGTCGGAGGCCTTATAGTCTGTTTAATAGATTACCGCGATTCGCTATCGTTAATCTGCTCATTAACAGTATTATCTAAGGTGTGTGAAGTCTGCCAACCCGCACTTGGCCAGCGTGGCAGACTGTGGCCTTAACCCTCTTAATATGAGAGGAGACCCGTATTCCAACAGTGGAATTGTAATGGGATGAAAAAAAAAACAAATATGAGAACGGCGCGGTGGCGCTCATTGAGGGAGACCTTTGTCCAGCAGTGGACTGAGATAGGCTGTTGACGTAACACGACGTAACCCTAAACAAAACACACAAGCATTGTTAGAAATTCTTTTTGTATAGCTATTAATTTACCCTTTCCAGTTTATACAACCTAAAGAAACTTGTTTAAGCTTTTTATTATTGAAAAGAGTTTTGCAATGCACGACATTGGTCAAACCTTTTTCTTGTGAAATTGAAAAATTATAAAAACCATTTTAAAGTAATTTATTAAAATATTTAATAAAGTTACGTGCATTTTAATAGCTTATTAAATTGATATAATATTTTAAACGACCGAAGTATGAATCTCGTAACGATGACTAATTATTATATCCGACCAGTACTTTAAATAAAACACCCAATTTGTCTGTATGTTTGTTATTTATTCACGGCTAAGCCGTTTTACAGATGTTGATAACAATTGGTATCGAGATTGATTCCAATCTGAGGGAGAATATGGACGATTTTTTTTTTATTATATCGTACTTTTAAAAATCAAACTACTGCTTTCGCACAAAGGAAATATATAAAATAAACAAATTTATATATAAATAAGAAATTTCTAGAAACTTTTAAATTGGGTTTCTAGAAATTTCTTATTTATACATGACTTTATTTGTGTCCAAGTTTTTAAGGTGTATAAAATTACGTAACATACATACGTAACACCACGCCTTTAATCTCCGGAGGGGTAGGCAAAGGAGTATAGAGCTCCTTACTTGCTTCCTGTCATACCTTTAATACTTTGACTTCAAAATTATATTCTTCTCAAGGGAACCCTAACATAACACAAAGGCTGGTATTAATTTGTTAAGTTTATCGAATAAGGAGAACCAATTTACGCTAAGAACGTTCTCGAAGCAGAAGCTATTTATAATTAATTTTCTCACTGAACGTACTTTAACGCGAAATTACTAGGTAATGTGTTTAAATAACGGTAATTTTTGCAAAATTAATATTACAAAATGATTAAATACAGACATAAATGTTCTATAATTGATGATTTTAGAGAATTTACTATTGGAACTTACAAAACAACATTGGAACTAAGTTATTATTTACTGAACACATGCTGTTATATCAAGATTTAATCCTTCAAAATCTATGACTTCTCTCAGAGAACTCAAACTATATATTACTGTAACGGCTTTCAGTACACATTTCCAGCAGTAGATTTCGTCTCATTGTACCATAGAGAACGCTTTAATACATATCAGACTCCATATAAAACTGATTTCAGTAATGTACTTAACTACAGCACTGTCATTACTTAGATGCTTAGATGTACCTACTAAGTTACTTTACTTTCAATAATGACACGTATGTACGTACTCATAGCAGGCACTGCAGTGTAAGTTAATTATATAGTCGAGTTAACGTATGGGTCTAGACTGCTCTACACCCTAGTCTAATCTCACCGTAATTATGTCCTGAAATACGCGCTGATGCTGAAGATATCATATTTAACCGGTCGATGCATACTCAGCTTAAGACCGTCGTTAAAATCTTTGATCGAATCAGAAATAGAACATTCGAACGTTAAATGCTTAGAGAACAGTATGGAGAACTTTAAGCGTTTCCAGGATGCCAAAATGCCAAATGTCCTAAGCAACGTCACATTCCTGGCTGAGGACAGTCACGTTTCCACTGTAATTCTGAACGACTAAATAAAATTTGATTGTTTTGGGAGTTTACTGGATGGAGCGTACTATATCCTCAATGGCATCTAGATCATTTGTACCCATGGATATAACCGTGAGAGTTTGCCATTTAACAGAATCATAACCATCAACCCTTTTTATCGTTCCTCTATCGGACACCAGTTTCCTTTTTGATTTAAAACAGATAAAGTCATCGTCTACCACGCTTACCAAACGCCAGTTATATTTCAGATTCCATAAAAAAATAATTAATAATAATATTGTCTTTCAAAAAGCCTAAAATTTCGAGAAAATACGGTGATTCTTCATGTTTGTCTTAATTTTTGCAAAACGAACATCTTTTTTAAATTTTACCCTTAGTGAGAAAATGGAGGTTTATCCTAAGTAAAAAGGTCTCCCTTATTATGTGTCCTAAAAGGCTAACGAACTTTTATTAACTCGTAACTTACTGCTGGGCGGCCATTAGACAGGCATTGATATTAAAATTCCCTGTACTCAACTTGAATAACATTAGGGCCTCATTCAGGGGAATTGAGCCGTAGAGCATGGAGAACGGATATAGACGGATTTATAGTATATATGCCGTAACGTAAAAACACTCCGCGTAAAAAGCTATTACGATAATCTTACGCACAAATTTGTTCTGAATCTCCGTAAATTACATTTTATGTGTTTTATACGACGGTGTAATAGAAATGGGGAATCTTCAAGAGGTTTGAAGTGTGAGCCAATGAAATACGCCTATGCTGTTTTTATTGTTATCTTAAGTAAAACAAAAAAAATTTTAAGTTCAACACCTAACACATATTATATATTGAAGTTAAAAGAATAATGACAGGTTTTAATACTGTTCAAGAACCGATTGCCGTTAGGGTCTTGTTATTCATGTATTTAGACGTGCTCGTATACTTGTTACTTCGTTTAAATTAAATGTGGTATAAAAATGTTGGGGAAAGAGATTATTTTAAAAGTTCTCTGAGACTAAAAACTTGCTCGCCTGATTTCATTTTTTAAGTGTTTTGGGCGAGAATGACCATTACTCATCAAAAAAGCCATTATTGTTTGTTAATCTCAGGCATCTACGGGGTAAACAGAAAACACCGATTCTCAAGTATCTTATCCTTAATGACTGGACGAGCTCCTTCTACATAATTTCTTTATACATTTCTTCACTTTCTTTATACATACACGCAGATTCCGGATACTTTTGTTTTGTATTATAAAGAGACTATAAAATTTGGACTGGAAATGTATAGATATTCTTCTTCTTCTGTGTTGTTTCTTCATTTCTGAGGGTCATATCCCTTAAGATGTTTCGTACCGGTGTGTGGTATCTATATATACGAGTACAATACAATTCACGTTAAAACCGATTTTCCGTCAATTAATTTGATCTTTTTCTTTGCTGAAGAGCGCGCAGTTGGCGGTGCTCTGGGTACTGCTGGTGGCGATTGTCGCCGGCAATGCGACTGTTGTCCTGGCGTTGCTGCTAACCAAAACCAGGAAGAGTCGGATGAACTTCTTCATTATGCAGTTGGCAATAGCTGGTAAGTTATAACATCAGCAGAGATTGTATCATAGTTCCGTCTGCTATGCAAAGATATATAGGGCCGAAAATGGCACTATTTGAAGAATTTAGTATCAGTTTACTTTCTGTGCAAAAATGTAGCCTCAGAGCAGAGATTCTCCCAATGTATAAAGATATAATTTTGATTAATGTAGTGTATGTAGAGATAATAATTTCATCGTAATTCTCTATTCCTGTCACTTGAAAACAGTCGCAAGTTTCAGGCAGTTGGAATAAATCAAAAGGACAATAAATCCCTTGCTCCCCTAATTTTCTTCATAAAGTCTACGAGTTAATTAATTACTACAAATGTTTTGTGGCTAAATATCCAAGACGATGCTGCGATGTTCGCTTTAGTATGGGAAAGCTTTTATACTTCATTGTAACGAATACTTGTATTTTATTTTACTTGTATTATATTTTAACTTCTGCCTATGTTGATTGTATTGTTTCTCTTCCAGATTTGTGGGTTGGCTTAATAAGCGTACTTCCCGATTTAATTCAAAGGATTACGATATCTTGGTTTGCGGGCTCAATAGCTTGCAAGCTGATGAAATATTTACAGGTAAGAAAGACGTAGAAACTTAGTAGGTACACAGATTTTTTTTTCTACAAAGTTTTCAATAAATAATGTATAATACGATAAAGAAGCGTAGTATACGTTATTTAAAAAAAAGGAAATAAGGAACGTAGGTCACCCTTCTACCAGATAGTCTAACAAACTGAAGAAGACAGCGAGAAGCTGCTGGATTCGAACGGCCCAGGACCAGATGGAGTGGCGCCGATTAGAGGAGGCCTATGTCCGCCAGTCGACATCGAGAGGCTGATTATGATGATGATATATACTAACATATAATACTACCCCCTGAACTACGCATTGGTTTTTGTCCCTTACCAAAGTAAGAGTAATTCAAAGAAAATTAGTCAGTAGTTCTTATCGAGGCAAAACATGCGAAGTTTATTAAGGAAAAGTTTTCACATTGATTACGTTTTTATATTGCTTTCATAATTTCATAACTTATTTAATCACATAGTATAGTTGGGGATTTATATTATAGGCTTAGGAATGTTCGCGCCCTATAATTCTTGGAATTCGTCACCTAATCTTATCAAATTAAAATTACTAGGATTTGTCAGATGGAAATAAAATACTGCTTCAGCTGAATGAACCGGAACAATCCAAGGGATACTGAGTACTGTCGGTTCTTGCTAATATAACAATATACTCTCAGACTCAAAAGATTGCAGGAAGAATTGCCCCTGCATTCATAATGGAGCAAACGTATTGTTAGTACTTTTGCTATGCCAGAGACTGGAACTCTGGCGAATTACTTAGGAAGTTTAAGGGCCAAGGAATTTTAAATTACATTACAGAGTAAAACGCTATTCCATTGAGTACAATATTATTTGCTAAATAGTAAAAAAATATTTTCCTCGTCAAATAATTATATCAGAGTAAAATGTTTTTATCTGACGCTAATATAACTATACTTACTTGTTTACTTGTTTCTTAATATGATAAATTAATTTTGTAAATCTCATCATTGTATAAATTTAGTTACATTGCAAAAGTGAAAAAAACGCAAAAATGGACGTATCATTAGCACAAGACTCGAACCTTAAAGGAAACAAACGTTACCTTCCTTAAACAATGTGCCGCCGAGAGAATATCGCGAAATTAAGTTTACTCGAGGGAGAAATAGAAATGGGTGTGTTACGAAAAAGTACTATCATGTAACAAAAAATAAACAAGGCTTCTATAAATATGTCTTCCCTATATTAGTCTCTACGAAAAAATCACATAAATCTACGCAATAAGAAACGCTTTCTATTAAGCATATTATATTATTAATGATTAGGAGGATGAGCGGCGTACCCAGTAATAGGGGCTATCAACCTAGTACGAGGGCCCTTGCCACTTGTCTGAATGTAACTTTTTAATCAATAAATAAATATTTTATTTTTATTTTATTTTTTCTTTCCACATGCGGGATTATTTTGGAACATCTGTAGGTACATACAATCGCAATATACGCTAGAGATTGTGTATAAATGTATAATTTTAAACTTTTCGAATCGAAATCTATTATAGAACAAGGTTAGGTCGAATTAATAAACGACTTTATGGGGCTTACTAAGAGAAAGTTATGTCCAATTATGGACTACGTAGTCAAACTTACGAGAACCTACTTTTGCACTCCCGTTTCAGTAGTCTTTAATTTTATTACAAAAAAAATCAACCATTAAAGTACATATTGAATAAGATTATTTTCAAAAATATTATTGTATATATTTCCGGCGGTTTACCCTACGGCTTTCTGGCCGAGAATAATTTATTTCCTTGAATTAATAAAATTTCATAATTCACACGCTGGAAGCCTAGATATCACGTTATCCCCTTGCTTAAATCAGCCATAATTCTTCTTGTTTATTCATATTACTCTACCATCCAAATACGAGTACGTAGCCTTGTTCCACAGAAACCTCGTTCGAGCTTTTCGAACTAACTTAATATTGACCGAAGCTTTGCGCTTAAGCCTTGTGTAGTTTGACTTCGTAATAGATCGGGTACAGAGTTACGATATTATAGGAGTCATCCTTTTTAGGTCCCACTATTGAGCATAGGTCATTTTGCTCACTTCGGGATACATTGAGCATACTTTACCATGCTGCTCCAGTATATACAAATAAGAAGATACATACGCTTCGAAAAATATATCATATGAACTGAACAGATTATCGTATAATGCAATAATTATTACACCGCAAGGAGTTTATGTATATAAATAGATTAATAGTACGTATTATTCCAGGGCGTAGTAACGTATTCGTCGACATACGTACTGGTGGCGCTCAGCGTCGACCGCTGCGATGCCATCACACACCCCATGAACTTCACTGGAAGCTGTAAGTCATAATAATACGTAAACACTTCTTAATATCTTGGAAAAATGAATAGTCTGGACTAATGTACACCTATGCGCCAGCAGTGCGAAAAGCTGTGCCCTGCGATCTCCAACACGCATGCCCAGCGTGAAGATTAGGGGCATAAACCCCTTTTTGGGGAGGCCTATGTCCAGGATGGACTGAGATAGGCAGATAATGATGATGATTGTACAACTTAGTTGGATTATTGAGTCAAAGCTGCAAGCATTCTTCATAAATATAAGAAAAAACTATTGTAATTCTTGTATCGATAATATTGTCTATAAATGTTAATGTTGTACTACACAGGGCGCCGCGCTCGTGCGCTCATAGTGGGCGCGTGGTTCGTCAGCTTCATGTTCTGTGTGCCTATGTTGTTTCTCTTCGACGAGGCGGACATTGAAGGTAAATACTGTTATTTTGTGTCTAACATTATAGACAGTTCAATTAAAATAGTAACTAAAACTGATTATAACTCTTAATAGTTAATAATAATAATTATTATTATTATGGCCAACAACGGAAGATGGCGGGCTGATAATGATGATGATGATAATGATGATGATGATGATGATAATGATGATGATGATGATGACGATAATGATGATGATGATGATGCTCATGATGATGATGATGATGATGATGATGATGACGATAATGATGATGATGATGATGCTCATGATGATGATGATGATGATGATAATGACGACAATGATGATGATAATGACGACAATGATGATGATGATAATGATGATTATGTATAAAAACTTAACTACCTAATTTTCTCTCCTTCATACATTATATTTGATTCAAACGCCAGGTACCCTTCAATGTTGGTCTAGTATCAACGAGACGCAATGGCGGATCTGGATGACGAGCGTGTTCGTGTCACTGTTCGTGGCACCCGCGCTCACCATATCTGCGTGCTACGGCGTCATCGTCATCACGATACGACAGAAGAGTAGACGCGTGCTTGGCAAGCGAGCCGCTGCTACCAGGCAGTGTAAGTTAAATATAACAAAAAAAGTCACATCACAACTCTAATTCCTGAAGGGGCAGGCAGAGGAGTGTAGTACACTCCCTCGTTTCACCAGTTACGTTTACGTCCCACAATGAACTATGTGTTGAGCCTATTACCATGCACGGGGTACAGATCTAGACTCCGAGCTACTACTAGAAAATTTCTACTAGAAAATTTAAGTCAGACAAATCCAATAGTAGGTACCCGACCTGAGATTTAAATGTAAAAAAGGTACAAAAGATACTACGAGCTAGCTACTATATTAGCTACCACAAGTACTTATTCGTAATTATCAAAAGAAGTTCGGTTCCAGTGTGTCCAATCAGTGTTAGTCGTTTGCGGACCATTAATACACCATGAATGATCATGGGACTTGTTATCCCCTCTTAATGACGCTTGCGGTAACAATATGCCACAACGTGATCGTGAATAAACTGGACAAAAAACATATTCAGCAAGCGAATCACTACAACCAGTTAATATAAGTTTAATACATGTATATTAGTTACAAAAAAAATCTAGTATCTACAATTCATTCGTGATTCTCCAGGAACAGGGTGTGTATTTGAGCGTTAGCCGTGCACGGTCCATGAATAAACTATGAATGGTCGGACTTGTTATCCTTCCTAGTGGCGCTTGAGGTAACAATATGCTGCGACGTGATCGTGATTACGATTCGACAAAAGAACTAGCCTGTGAGCGCGCTCCGTGAACGTGATAGGAATGTTATATTTCCATCGCAATATAAAATAGAATCAACTAACGTTGTTATTGAAGTTTAATATTGTGTTTCATAGCCAGTAGCACTACAATGAGTAGTGTTCCATTAACTTATGGTCGCTTATGGCCATAGGCAATCTCGCTTGTAAAGGACCGTTTGGCAGACTTCACACTCCTTAGAGAACATTGCTTAATGTCTCACTCACATTCTCCTATACCATTACAGCAAATGATATTTTAACCCAAGACCATCTCTCTAGACTGTCAGTGCTGAAACAGTTGGTAACAATGATAATTTCGTATAATATCAATCATTAAGTTATCAGTTGATTTTCCTAGCGATTGGTTCAGCGATTTGTCCAGCCATCAGTTTCGCAAACGATCTAACAATTAATCAAGTGATTACTTTATGCATATTCAGTATATAACTAGTTAGTCATATAACTTAATTATCTTACACGTATTGTAATTAAAATTTAACTTAGAAATGATGAAATAAACCTAAGTCCGACTATTTTTTAATGCGATGTGTTATATAGGTTATATTTTTGCTTAACATAAATATTAATATTATACTCTAAGTAATTTGTAATATGTTGTTACCTTTTCATACTAAGGTCACTGAGCCGATATTATATTGTATGGAGATTTTTGGGACCACGGGACAAAGGATACGGGCTACTTACAATTTTTTCATACACTGAAAGAGTGTAATGAAGGATGAAAAATGAGGATTGTATGGAAATTATTCAAGATTCTGTGCGAATAAAATCACAAATAATATTTACTACGAAATAAAAGAATCTGTATATATCAATTCAATATATTTATGACTTGTGAACTATTTTAATACTTTACACACATCATTATAATAAGAAAAAAGTTATTACAAATGGCAGATAAACAATCGATACACGATTTTTCAATGACCCGTCAGTCCAGTCCAAGTTCACCTGAAATAACTCTTTGATGCGTATAAGAATTGTTCTGTGCTGACCATAATAAATAACGTATTTAATGTCCATTATCGTGTTTTTCTATATACATATGCAGGTTTATCAGCTCTCTAATTACGACAGCACAACTTCACCCCAGTTTAGAATCAGATGATTGTGTTGAGATATCCCAAAATATTACTTATAACAACAATATATCTGCAGTTATTTGAGATTATTGTTATAGTATATTCAAGCTGGCAGTCATTGTTTAAAATGTTTATTTATATTAGTCTCCCGTGGAGCGATCTTATTCACGTCGTTTTCCTGGATTTCCACATACCTTTATTAACTCATACTCGTATTGTTTTCATATTATTTATAGATATACAACCAACTCTAGATACAAGTATATGCATGGCTGCAGTATTTAATGAGGCCTGAAAATACAAGCACATTACTGCAGTATTAAATGAGGCGCAAATGAGACGAGACGACGTTTGACCCACCCCGGTTTAATTATAGAGGGTAGGGTGCTTGATGGGTGATAATTGAGTTGCAGTCACGTGTAGCCACTTTCTGATGAATTCTGGTTCGATTTTAGGAGGATAAATGATAAGGAAATGCAATTTAGAAATGTTTATTGGATACGTGTAATATATCTTTGTATTTGAAAGCGGTTGATTATTAATGGAACGATTTGAAGAGGTTGGGTTGATAATGTAAGTTAAGTATACGAAATTTACTAAGAATTATAACAGGGAATGTTAACCAGTCTTCCTAATTTACATAGAAAGTATACATATATTCATATACCCAGATATAATAATAGTATTGAATAGAATAATATGAATTAGTTATCGTTTTGTTACACTTGGCATTAAGTCCAAGCCTTGTTACCAACAATAAAGCATAAATAAATATATACTGTATAATTTTACGTAACAAAAAAGCTAAATAACCAAGAAAAACATATTTTGTAAGTAAGCTCCATGTATAAAATCATTGTTTACGAATCGATAACTTTAATCCGTTGGATACATTAAGAGGACCAAGGAGGGTCTCAGTTAATACTGTAGTTGATACAAAAATCGATTACACGTCGAAGATCGTAAGATCTATTTTGGCTTGTACGGAAAATTATTCTTTCCAATCCACTATCTGTATCGGGATTAAATCGCAAATTAACGAGCGGAAAAAGTGAAATGGGGAAAAAACGTAACAAATTAAATTCGACGTCATCTACATATGTGCCTTATGTAATGCGCAAGGGAGGGGCTTCTGGGATTTCATACTTAAATATGTACCTAATACTATTAAAGTTATCGATTCGTTTATAGAGTCACCGACTATTGCACGGGATTCAAACGTAACTGGTAAAACTACTACACTCTTCTGCCTACCCCTTCGGGCATTACAGGCGTGATGTTACGTTACGTAATACTATTTCTAGCTAATCGGCAATCTCAGATATGTATGTCATATGCATTGTATTACTAAAATTATGACGTCAAAACAATCACTGCGTAGCTATCCTGTAAGATGAATCCCTAATAGAGGCTTCTAAATTTTTCAATGACAAGGACAATTTCGCTTTGTTACGTGGCGAACTGAAGAAGAATGCCAGAGAACATATTGAAACGATATGTCAATGATTCTCCAGCCGTGTTGTACATTTGGAACATTATCATGTAACCATGATAGCTGAGTGGCAGTCAGTATTAGAACACGTTTTTAAATTATTATTTCCATATAACATTATTATTTAATTCTCACGGTAAATCTCGTAGGTAGTTTTAAGTGGTATTGAAAATCAGAACTAACATTCCAGTAGAGATATTTTCTTCTCTTGCACGGGAGACGCACGGAAGTGTGCGAGTTAGTACTGTGATGATCCAGCCAAAAGCTGACTAGTTTTCTCATTCCGTAAATTTACATCTACCCTGTTAATCTGTAAACGTTTTAATGGAAATAAAACCGTAACCAGTTTTGTTCAAATAGACTTTCGGCGGTATTGGAATGGGATAAATATTTGGAATCTATTCCAATCTCATGGGCGATGTCTTTCATGAAACGCAAGGATACAGCTTAAGAAACGTAAATAATTGTAGGTACTAAAATAGAATCCGTTAAGGAATCGAATCGTTATTTTGTAAGTACCTACATTAATTTATGTTTAACTAGTGTTTAATTAAATGATACGTAATATCACGCTTGTATACCCCAAAGTGGTAGGAAGAGGAGTGTAATATACTCCGACGTTTTACCAATTTAAACACGCAGTTGCTTCACAAAATACGAAATAAATCCGTGCAACATTTTTATTATATCAAGATTACAGTGTAATTGGGTGTTACATTGTGAGTCTAGTGCCATACACCGGGCACAAATCCAAACTACGAATTGATGCTAGAAATTTCAAGTAAGAAAACCTAATATTAGGTATCTGACCCGGAAACCGAATCCACGACACTTTTAGCTTACATGTTGAATGCAAATTAAAAATCACTGTTATTATAACAATTATGAAGTTACCATTGGCAAACTTTTTATTATACATTAAAACGCCAGATATGAACATAATATAAAAAAATATCATGTAGTTAAGCGTCTTTCAACTGACATGAACTGTAAAACACGCAGATGAATTCTCAAAATACGAAATTAAACCGCGCAACATTGTAATTGTAATAAGATTACAGTGTAATTGTGTCTTTCTCTCGCAGACAGTGACGACCTGGACAGCAGGCGGGCGAGCAGCCGCGGGATCATACCCAAAGCGAAGATAAAAACTGTCAAGATGACTTTCGTCATCGTGTTCGGTGAGTATAGTAACACACAAATATTTATTATCACGCTTATTTTCCCTGAGGGTAGGCAGAAATTAAGGATTTCACCGGCTAAGATTCTGCTAAAATAATTGTGATGGTAATTGTGACCGTATCTATTATGGATATAGTATTTCGCTTTCTACATTGTATTCTGTAAATTTGGAGCAAATATGTCTGCTAAACTTTTCACATTCATATGTAGAACAAACGTATTCTAGAGGAAACGATCCATAAAAAGTTCCTAAATTTTACGACTACTTCCGCGAATGACTTGAATTCTTTTGAAAACGTAATAACTTTCAAGCAATAAGTTAAACACACCCAGTACAAATAAAAAGCATAAAAGACGCTTGAGATATACTACACCTTTCTTTATAAAACATGAAATATTCAATTATCTTGAAATTAATGCAATCCAATCATTTACTAAATTTGCAGTTAAACTGCATCCGTATAATGGGATTAAATTAAACTTCAGTTTTAAATAACAATACTATCTTCCATCGTAAAGCTGTCAGATGCTGTGTGCAGGGCTCAACGAACGTATAAAGACCTTTGCGCATTATCCTTAAACCATACACAGTATTGAAAATGACCGAACTTATTATATGAAGTTATTCGGACGTTCTGATGCCAATATTGAATAGTCGCATCTAGGCATACTTCCGGGACCGATACGGTTTTCAAGATACCTACATACATATATTCGTAGAAGAGATAAGATCAATTCTCCCGGAAGAGTTACTGGAGACGTCACTTAGAGTAGATGGTCCGGCATCACAGCATGTGATTTTTTCAAAAACAGCAAAAAATTTTTTCATATTTTCAGGCTTAAAATACATGAACAGTATATCTGCATTTTTATGATCTACAGTAATCACTGAAGACCATAAAATAGATACACAATGTATATATGAACATGGGATCAAAATTTGTTATTTGTCATCCGGGATCAAAAATTAACATATGTACATATTCCCAAAAATAGTTAAGCCTCAGGGGCATTTCTATAGAAAAATGCTTATGAGCAGACGTCAATCGATACATTTTAAAATCACTTAGAATTGTACTGGTTAGTAAAATAAATAGCTTTCAAGTCCCACTGCAATGAAAATACTTGTCTATATAAATACTTTTTCATTGTTACGTTGTGTGATAAGGAAAAATCTTTGTGTAAACTTCTTAAGCACGTATAAAAGTTAACGCGTTTATTTTGGCGCCAAAAAAAATATAAAAATAATTGAACGCGCGCTATCATGGTCAAGCGAGCCCTTACTGACCCGTTCTTGGATATTATATGCGTATAATTTTTCCTTATCAACACAATTGACATATTTATTGTTCTCTTGTTTATTCTTCACCGTTAAAAATGTGATTTAAATTGACAGCGATAGCATGAACAAACATACGATTTGATTAATTTAATTGTATAATATTCTGATGTTATTGGTTTTAAAATAATATTGTTTTACATTGCTGTGTTATCGTAACATACTTTGAGCGGCTCTCGGTAAGCGAAATACCTAATTCGCATTGGTTACAAACCAAACTATGGAATCGAAAACAAAAATATATTCATGTTGTAATTACATTTTTTTATAAAGGTAATAATTTCTTTTTTTAATAAATGTAATAATTTCTTATAATAAATATAACTTAGCCTTAACTGTTGAATACAATGTTAAAGGCAAAAATAAACTATGGGCAGCAATTTTTTCGAATGTGTTAATAAGAAAATCAATTTAAATTCAGTAACAATTTCTTTCCAACACCAGGCTATATAATTTAATCCCCAAAATTGCAATTTACCCACACATGATGCTGGAGCTCCAATTCTGTTCCGATTTTCAATTAGAATCTGTAGATTGCAACCGCTTAATATCACATACCCGCAGCCCACTCCTAGAACTGAATAAATAGTTTAAGCATCATTTAAAATTCATATTTAAATATAACAAAATTTCTTAGTGGTTTTGTGAGTGAAAGTTTAAGTTGAACTAACAGGATATACAATCGATTACATATATTTATGTATATAAATCTCTTTATTTCACATTAATATTAAAAATCCTTTGTTATACTCGTAACTATGAAAAAACATGTCGTGAACAAACCTGCTTGAAATATAGTTATTCATATCATTCTCTAAGGCGTGGGAATTGAACCTATCCGTATTCGACTATCGGAGTAGACTATAGCCATAACCTTCCTCATTCTGAGGGAAGATCGGTGTAATATAGAGGATCGATAAAAGTATTAATGTTATGCTATAGTACTGATAACGAGTTAATATAAATAAGAGAAGGATTCACGACAAAAGTTTTCGTTTTGATAATGTTGAAAAATATATGTAAATCGTATCTGGCGCCATCTTTCTTGTGCCAGAATCGCAATAACGCCCGAACGCATATTGATATTGATTTAACAGTAATAATTTGCAGGAACGTAAAGCTTAATTTAACAAGATTGAATCCGTTCGAGCGAGTCGCTTATTGATTTACGCGTGGCCATCTGTAAATCCGAATGGTACGTTCGAACAACTTATAATAAATACGTCACACGATCAGCCTGACCTAATTCTGATACGATTATCATCGGATTAAAATACGTGCACATGATATATAAAATAAAAAATTTGAATTTGGAATGTCTGTTTTAAACTATTAGAAGGAGATTTTTTTTTAATAATGCAAGCAGTGTAGCAAGCGAGCATCAAACAGCCAATCATTGACAATCAGTAACGTTTATACGTAACACCACGCCTGTAATCTCCGAAGGGGTAGGTAAAGGAGCAGAACACGCCCACGTTTTACCAATTATGTGTACGTCCCATTATGGAATCGATGGTGAGTCTACTGTCATACAACGGGCACATTATTATTACATTATTAATATCTATATTCTCAGTACTTAGAAAATAACTAACACGAGTTTATATACTACTCGTACATCCAAAAATGACTAGAAACAATAAAATATTTTACGATCTCGTCCATTACGTTTGAGTGGACAAAGTTGCTTTGGACATAAAGACTAATAAATTAATTGCCCCATAAACAGTATTCACCATATTATACATCTATTGTATAACAGCTGACTTCTAAATATTAGTATGGATGATAATACCTGCTTGTGGAAGTATTTTTTTATTTACGATAAACACGTAAAAAAAATTATTTTTATTTACGACAATAAATTCATCAAAAGATGCAAAAAGGCTTACGAGTAATAATAATTTGACAAACAGAAAAACGAGGTGACAATTTAGAAATAATTGTTCGTGGGTTCGTTATTTAAAATGTAAAGGTTTCTGCTGTAAAGTAACAGTTACAGTTACACTCTGTTGTGCTGTCATATGCTATGTGAAAGGCGTTTTAGAGAGGTCTACGGAGGTATTGACGTTATATATACCTAATTTGATATTTACATACAAACAAACAGTTAAAATTGTATTCTATTAATTTGTAGGTATTTTGAGTTTTTAAAAGTCAGAGTAAAACATTAACTTCCCTCGTCTGTAAAATGTCATTCCTCAGTGAAGTTCTGTTAAATAACGAAATGTACATTGATGACGAGCGCGTTGGTACAGTGGTTAGTGACCCTGACCGTTGCGCCAAAGGTCGTGGGTTCGATTTCCACCCAGAATAAATAACTGTGTGATGAGCACAAGTATTTGTTCTATATCTGGGTGTAAATATACTTATATAAGTATATATTTTTATGTACGAGTATATTTATATGTAGTCTACGAGTATCAAGTTTAGTTAGCATGAACAAGCTCTCTTGATGCTTAGTTTGGGATGGGTCGTGTGTGATATGTCCCAAGATTTTATTATTAGTATACGTATTACACCTATGACACTTATTTTATTCTAACAATAGTTATTACATGCTTTTTCCCTGGGGATCCGGTGGAAATAAAGCTAATCCCTCCATAAAAAATATCGTATATTTAATGTTAATTACCACGCTTAATTTCTTTAAAATGGGTTAATTCCTTTTTGCGCAATGAACAAAAAAAGATAATATTTTCATAAAACCATTTTGAAGTGTGCATCCGATTTAAAACGCGTAGATACCTGTTAACTAATATATTTAAAATTATTTGATTTGTACGTTATAATCACATTAAAATCTTGTTATTTCTATCTTAGATTTCTTCCTTTGTTATATTTCATTGTTGTTAACAAAAAGCGAATTTAATACCATTAGGTATTTTCAACCAGTCAACAAAAATTCAACCAGTCAACAAAAATTCAAACAGTCAAATTGACCATTTAACAATATTTAGGGAAACTCAAACAATGAACACAATATCGCAATTTCCGATATGAATCGAAGAATACAAGAACACAAATACAGAGAACAATTATTGGTAACTAATCCGATAATTCACATACTCTTAACAACAAATACAGAGAACAATTAGTAACAAATCCGATAATAAAATAAATGTAGCGTCACGTCCTCGCTTTGAGCGAGTCGGAGCTGGAATCTTATAAATTTACGATTCCACCCGCGACCCAGCACAACATCGCATTCAAGCAATATCATAAAAGGGCTGGACGCTGTCATGTTATATAAAAAATACCTCATAACTTAAATACTAGAATGCTACGAAATGGCGTTGTTTAAGAAGATCCTTTTTTTTATTATATGAGAGGCTAGCGTTTGTCCTAAAGCCTATTCACCCTTGAAGAGAGATCTCCTTCAAAGCTGGCACAGCATTGGCTACTCCTCCGCTGTCTATTATCCATGGGTAACGATAACCATAGTAACAATTAGGTGGCTCAATATTTATTAAAAAAATTAAATCACAATTTCGTTGAAGGAGCTTATGATGGTTATGATATTATATATATGTATTTCGTTTATTAAAAATTATTTTTATTGTTATAAGTGAATGAAAACGGCTGTAAAAGCGTGGGACGTATTTAAATTTTTTAATATAACCGTTTTATGTACTGCTTAGTCGTTATACTGTCTTATTATGAGTGCTTTGGGAATATCATTCACGGTATTGCTTTATTCCAATGAATATTTGATTTATTATTCACACAATAAGAGCCATTATTGTTTCACCTACATACTAGAACTTATTGATTCATGAACTAGAAACTAAGATAAACTAGAAACTATTTATTCACTGACTAAAATTTATTGAGTAATCTAGAACTGTCAGATCATATCGACGGTGGAATGAAAAAAGTTACCAAGCGCCATATTGCTAATTTTAC
>DWDT01000475.1:0-20829 GCA_018245595.1 Microceris scylla
AATCCGGGACCTCCCGATCGGCAGTCGCACATGCAACCAACACGACCAACGAGGCATGTACCTACATTTCAAAACGTAGTTTGACCATAGGGCGAATTGTCTATTTCGTTCCAGGGAATTGTATACATATTATTTAAGCGATTTGGTGTCATAATAAAATAAAGGTATGTTGAATAGAATTTTTCCTGAGTGTTTGAATTTTACGCGGTCATTGCGAACCAATTAGCTTTAGATTTGGTTATCCAAATGAGAACAGCTCACGGTTTTTAGTCGATTGTCCAGAGCTGGAGATTAATATAATTCGAAGCAGTGAAACAAAACTGTAATTGCTACCCTTAGTGTTAAATATACTTGCTTAAGAAGCTCTATGAGAATTAATATTGTATATTATTATTCGTTTCCTTAACATTTATACCCTTCAAAAATATCATGTGTAAATACGCACAGTCGATCTTTTATGTTATAAAAACTTCGATACCTTTTAAATGATTCATACAAATTGGTTACATATAATAAACAATTATGCACTTTCATTGAACTGGAATGTTATTTGATGACCGATATTTTTTAATTTCCTAGGCACGACATTATAAAGACAAAAACTGACATTCTGATAAAACATTTGTAATTACGGTAAGTCAATGACATAATAATTATTATAATTATTAGTGTATTATTTAATATAATTATTTATCATAATTATTAGTGTATGCATTGACATTTTACTAACAACTTGTGCTAAGTTTGACATTAACAGCTCTATTTATACAGTCCTGTTCTAGTTCCGTTACAGATGTCTATGAGCGTCAGCCATTTGTGGCTGTTTTTAACTTAACATCCCTATTCCCTACTCGTTTGACATAAAAGGAAAAACATTTTTGTGTAATATTGTGACGTGTACAGGTCAAGACTGAATGTGTGTACAATTTAATGTACACACATGTAGGCATACACACGTATATACCGTGATATATACGCGACGATGTACACGGTCCAGCCGCATTAAACACGACCAGTACATTTCCCCATATCGCTTTATTCATACAAGCACAAAGCCCGAGGCGATGCAGTTTGATTTTATTTTTATTCATTACCGGGCCGAGAGTGGATTTTAATCAATATTTTCCACGATACGGATCTCTCTCTCCCACTCTCTTTGTGTTTTTATTTTATTTATGCTACGTACAATGTGTTTTGAATAGGCGAACATTATTTTTTGTTTTCGATCGAATAAAACTCGTATGGTATTTAGACAATACTTTGATATTGCCTCTTGGAAATAAACATGCGTTGAAATAACGTCAAGGATCTGGATAAGATCAGTCGCTAACTCTAGAAATGTCGATCGTTCCTTGTATGGTTCCATAGAAAGATGATCGTTCAGTAGGTCTACGATGTAGTAGTGTTTGTGGCAATACTCTAGAAGCTATGTCACAAGGCCGGTAATTAGATTGTTTGTTAAACTGTACCTTCATCAATTTGCATTGATGCTAAGATACTGTAGGGTCCACATTAACTAGTTGCAGTGTTATAACCTGGAACAAGAATTGAAGGACGCTGCAACCACTTCATCTCAGATCAACTGCCCGTTTGCGCACTCATATAAAAGTACCTCATCCATTTTCCTATAAAACATCGCGGTTATATGCTCGTGTACAGCGAGCCCGGGGCTACGTTCTCTATTGCATTTTATTCGCATTTTTATTCATTACCGTTGTGAGTGGACGTTAATCAATAATTCTACGGCACGTGAAGCGCCGTATTGCATGCATGCATACTCTATGCGTTTATATATCACGCGTGCATATTCCATGCAATTTTTATGGTGGGCTTAACGCGAAGTTTCATGGTGAATTACGCCTTATTATGGGGGTCATTTAAAATAATTTAAGCGGTATTTACGTCGTGATTTTCGAACGCGCGTAAGAAACCACACTGAACGGTTATTATAAAGGTCTTTTGCGGTGTGTTGTGGGTTCGATTACCAGTTAGCTAGAATTTCAAACGATGGTAATTTTTATATTACTTTTTGTTTCAATAGCTGTCCCGTTGCACTTGGTCAGCGTGGTGGACCAGGCATCCAAACTTCTGATTTAAGTAAATACTTAAAAAGGCAGATGATAATGGTGATTCTTCTTACTCTATCCTATTTTTGTTAGGTATCTTCTGAAGGCAATTATTAGTTACCTATATACGTGTGTATTAATTAATGAGCACAGACGTTGACGAAAAACTCTGATACATGTATGCAACTTAAATTAAAATGCCTATAAGTCTAAGTAGTAACTATAATCCGAATAAATATAAGCAGGTACGACCACGTAGTGTCATAAGATTAATTCTTTGATAGTCATACATTTGCAACTGACATAGTTATATAGTACATATTAGACATCGAAAGAACCCGTACGGACTGTATAGTGTAAGGACCATATGCCATGAATAAGCACATATTCTGCAAACACGTTTGCCGGTTTTAAAAGTTGGCAAAAAAGCAAAGCATTTAAATATACGGCCAGAACTTGTAACCAAAAAAAGTAACCAATGTGGAATAAACATAATTACGTATTCTAAATTTGAAAATTAGAAATTTATAATATCATTTAGATAACAAAAATAGTATAACACGTCCAAATTACATATCCCGTTTTTGTATTTTTCCAACCAATAAATTAATGTTAATAAAAAATATTCAAATAATAGCAGTAGTTAATTTTTAATAGTTAAGATAAAGTGGCAAACGCTCGTAAATCACTTTGATGGCGTATCAAAATGAAACATGTATGTACGTTACCTACTGTGCAAAAATGTTTTGTATTTCCAACATTCTGTTTCTTTTCATTATAAATTAGAGAATGAGCACACATTTGAAAATTTCATGTTTTAAATTTTTTAAGAGATTGCGTAGAGCCCACAAGAAATTTTTGTACGAGTACGTAGGTACGTACAACTATAGTCGAAGTGTACCATACACGACCATGCTCTGTCTCTGCGGATTCGTCGACATCTGTGAAGCTTGAAAGTATATGAAAATTTTAAAGGCATATTGAATATTATTTTCATGTTATAGTATAAATAGTTTTATTGCAGCTCTTTGGTTTTTATTTTCATTTTTAATTTCCATATTTATTCGCTTGATTGTAACTCATTCATCATTTACCATTTCCAACATTTTATTTTCAAAAAATGTAATTCTATCCAAAATATGTCCAGCACTGATAGCCTAGTAGTTAGAGATTCAGCTTTACACTTCCGGGGGCAAGCCCCGAAGAAGTCTGGACCAGGGTTTAATCCCAAGGGATTAAACCCTGGTCCAGACTTCTTCACAAAAAGTGCGTTTTAAACTTAATCTTGCTATAACAATGAAGGAAAGTATCTTGAGGAAATCTGCACAGAGGGTTAAAAAAAGATTGTTTAAGGTGTGTGAAGTCTGCCAAACTGTTCTTGGTCCACGTGGTGGACCTTAGCCCTACAATTCTAAGACACGTGTCCAACAGTCAAACCATAAAAATATTAGGAAAAATCAAAAATAAAATCCAAAACTATTATATCCCTATGTAACTGATCAGTTCAAAAAGTTGACTGTGTGTAACTGTCCTATACAAAGAAGACATTGTTAGTAGGTGCTTCCTCTGCTATAATGCAACGCACTGTAAAATTTCCAAATTAACGCCGTCACATTAACGTCACATAAACACTATTGAATATCTTCTCAGTGTAAGAACTTTATGGCTGATAAAAAAAACAACAACAATAAAAATGTATAAATACTCGTAGTTATACACCTGAGTCGTTAAGTACGTACAATTAAGATGGTTACAGTTACGGTCTGTTAGAGCAGTCATAAGATTTGGGTTTTTTTTTATGTTGTTTCACACAAACGCCAAAACGTATTGCTGGTTATCTGATATTTATTACCGCAGCATAAACACCAATAGCAAAGTTAGCCAGCAGTTATGGATGTGTTGATGCAGTTAGGAAACAATAACATTGTGTCTATAATCGTGAGACTCCCATACTCTGCCGTGTAATCACAACCTAAACAGCCTTTGATAAGTGTAAGCTTATAATTTTTCTCAATACAAGCTTAAATTGTAAAATCGAGCTTATATGTCTAGAGGCCGAACGCAAACCCGTGCTTTTCACACAAATATGTGTCGTTGGTTGGCTTTGAACCCACAACCTTCGGCTCAGCAGTTACACGCTACTGCAGACCTAGAAAGTAATCAAATAATTTCGATGTTTCCATATACCTATAGAAAACCATTCACTACTGGAACATGGAAGATTTAAAAGAAAGATAGATAAAGAAGGAATTATTTTCATTCAATCGATACAGTTTCATATTAAATACGCACAAAAGGAGAGTATCACGATGGAAACGACCCACACTCTGTCGTTGTCGTGGACAGCCAAGCATGACCTCTCAATTTTCACAAGTTAATTAATAAATTTTAGGCAGCTGCTTACTGAGATAGATGCGGTTGGTATGCCTAAAAAGACGCCCCTAAGATAAAATGTTCTACCATTGACCCTCATTATAAGTACACAGCTGAATGGTTTAAAAGAAAATTTTAAATTTGCTTGCATTGTTACATTCCGATATATACAAAAATGAACCTCTTAATAAGTATCAGGTAGCTAGTAGTCACTTCTCTTCTTGTTTAAGGTTAAGGTTGTCTAACAGCCAGATTAAACCATCGAGGTGACTTGCGACGCGCGCTATCCCGTTCTATAACACCGCGGTGGCATGATCCACATCACAAATATGTACATAGTTTAGTAACATAAAATATGACATGAGAGTAACAATCCCTCGCGTAGGTATAAATAATACATAATTAATTAATGGAATTAATATTTCGAAATGATTACAACGAGATATGAAATAAAAACGGGAAGCTATTTTGAACAAGAATTTCTAAAGCACTTTTGAGCATCCCATTTTTAAATCTAGCTGCAATTAAACTCGGTAGGAAAACATATTTTTGAAATAATAAAAATAGAAATCCGAAGTGGTAGCAATAGCAATGGCATCCGTTGCTGTATTGATGACTATCCGCACTACTGTTTATAGTATTATTTAATACAACCACAGATCATAAAATGGCAGGTGTATTCTGTAGTAGTAATTTATACTAAAACGACTTGACATAATTTCGTGGTCATATTTAAAGATTATTGATACGTAATATTCCGTTTAAAGTGCCGATATAGAACTTACTCGCAACAAGTCTTGCCATCAGCTGTCATCGTATATGGTAATCGCTGGACTTTGAAATGTGTATATACTAAAACAACATTTGTGAAGGAGACTGTGTTCTCCGTTATTTTGCATTACGATAACTCGCTCACGAATTCTTTATGATAGAATTGACTTATATTCGTTGTTAGAGCTTATTAGTAACAAAAACATATCTAGATTCGTTCATCTCAAGTCAAAGTGTTTTACTTGAAATTTGATCATTACCTTCAGATAATAAGGTATAGAAACATCTTTACATTACCGTGATCACCAAATTACTAAAAAGGTTTTAATTATTACCAATAAACGCTATATATCATATTCGTTGCAACTACGAGTACCTATAGTGTGTATTGACCCTTAAAAAAGAAAAATCCAACGCCAGTGCTCGACACAAGTAGAGTAAGTCAAAGCTCGCCTTTGAAGCGGAAAATCACTCAATCCTTCTGTAAATCCACGCTAGTGCCCCGCCTCTGGCGTTGCGCGTTTCTCGTCCTTTTTTCTTCCACTTTCACCCCCACTTAGAGAAAGTAAGCGGGTTTTGAAAACAAATGCGGTTCCAGTTTGGTAATAAAGCGAATAAAGTATCATATTTTCTGGATTTAAATGATCTTGTCTATTGCTCACTGCCCCCTCACATTCATCACCAATTCCATAGTGGGACGTAAAAGTAACTGGTGAAACGTGAGAGTGCAGTATACTCCTTTGCCTACTTCTACGGGGATTGCAGGCATGATGTGACCCTGCGATGTTTGTCTAAGTACAAAATTACATTTATTTCTGCGGGGGATGTGAAATGAACTTTTTCATACCATATTCGTATAATGTTGCTGTAATGTTAATCTTTTCACAAACTACGTTAAGAACCAAGATATTCCTTTAGGGATGCAGCAATATTACCATTTTGGGATTCTACTATGACTGATTTATTCATTCATTGCTATTCATGTGTAGACCCAAACATCAAATAATTTAACTTATTGTTTAGAAACACACGTGTGACCAATGAGACAGACTGCAGTCCTATTTGAGATGCGTTGTCCACGAGTAGTAATCGCTGTTTGCTGGCAAGGGTATAGTCCCATCAGTTTTCTACTTAACTAAATAATAAAATACACTGTCATATAACAAATATTTAAACGCTCAGGTTACATGTAATAAATATGTATGTAGACATGTCTCAAGGCTGAACGTAGTGCTTACTGTATAATCGAAAACAAGTTGGAGAATACTCTACGTTTCTCGTTCTTATTACTTACTAGTTTCTCTTTATTCTCATATAAATGTGTTAATTTTGCGACTAACATTTCTTCTTCAGTGATTTGAAATAGTCTCAAGTGCGACTAGCAAGTGCAGTAGGTATTCGACAGCGGTAGCATCATCCCGTTATCTATGAAAATGAAGAAATTGTGAAAATATTATACGTTGATACTCTAGTCTTCCCAATAATATGTTAAAGGTAAACACCCGTCCATAATCAAGGTAAACACCCGTCCATAATCAATTTCAAAATTTTTATAACAAAAGACAAGAATGAGCTGCAACGAGCGTGTAATGTCAGATGTATAGAGTTCATTCGTTTGTTCCTTTTCAAAGGGAAGTTTACTCTCGCAACTGAGTTCGGCGATGATTATATAAAATTACGCTTATTTACAAACGTACAGTAATACACCAAAGATATAATTACCAGCGAAATAAATTTAAAACGTAACAAGCAGAATGGAGGGAATGAAATGCAGCCGAGAGCCATTGAGAGGAGTATGCAATGTTAAAAACCGAGCAAAGTGGCCCATTCAACGGAAAATAGCCGATTCACTATACATTTTTAGGGTTCCGCGTTAAAATGAAGATACAAAAAAATCATTTTATTTATACTTATTTAAGCTGAACGACAATACCTCAGATCATCTTTTCATAAGTAATTATACGTACATGTTTGCCATTTAGGCCACCTGACGTTAAGTGGTCAAGTATAACCAGTAAAGTATGTGTCCAATGTCAACACTGTGCGACTAAATTAATTCCATCAAAAATATGTTTTTGATCCTGTGTTCTTCCGCCGCTTGTCTTTCTAGTTGTCTGTCAGGTCTTCGTTATATAGATCTTGATGATTACATTTATGATCTTCATTTATTCCACTAGTTAAACAATATGCACTAATATATAATGAAATCATTCGCTCTCGATTTTTTTTATACACTTTTCTTTTTAGATTTCTTGCTTCCTAATAATATCAATGCCATTATTAGCCAACGTGCTATATCACAAGTATATTATAACACTTATACAACACCAATTTATTGGTCGTTGATCACCTTAAGAAATATGTACATTACGAATATGATTCTTGAATTACTTTTCAGTGTGGGACTTTAATTGTAAAGCTCAACTCACCCTTGACCTTGTTCTTGGTTTATCAGTGATTTTATTTCATGTCATTATTCGAATGGACCTCTTAGCCTCGTCCCTTGTTTAATTACTCGGGTCAGTTTTTGATCTTTCTCCGATTCGTTATTAAATGGCGTATTAAGTATTTATGCATAGATAGAAAATTTGAGACTACATAAGAGGTTCGTATAAAATATACACTAATTAGAACGACAGGGATTGTGATACGGAAGCGTAATACAGTTATAGTTAGTGAAGAAGTTCAAAAATAACTGCAAATATTCTTTTATTAGAATCATGAAAACAATAGAGCTTTTAATGAAAATTATGCGCATAATAATAGTATCTAGATCTAAAATTTAGAAATTGAGTAAAAAAGTTTTAATAAAAGCAAAGCACTGTTAGAACAATATTTTAAAAATATGCATTTCACAAATCTTGTAATTGATTTCCATGTCGATATATGTATTTACTACAAGTTTTTATATTTTCTACTTCCATTTCGTCCATAACATTAGATAAATTTAAAAACTCAGAGCTTACTCTTTGGGACCTTAAGGTATAAATTACAACATATAATTTTTATGTTGCCTACAATTGTTTTGCTGCATTTATCACGTTATTTTAAAAGCGAATTCTTAATAATTGGTCACGTATATCATAAACTTGTTTAATTTAACAAAAAAGTCCTGCGTTTCTACTATATAAAAATTTAGATTATTTTGAAATCGTAATTCAAACATAGGTATGTATCTATATAAAACTGGAACTGTCAATACGTATTACATTTTCCGAAGCTGCCACCCCTAACGAGCTTACGGTGCTTAGTGAGTTGTATGATCGAGCGCCATTAAAGAAGAGCGAGTGTTTCGCTTTAAACAAAAAAGCTTTTGCTATAATTACATGACTTTTTACTTAAATTGTACCCTCGACTCATACGAACTTAATTAATTTTTACATTACGTGAAAGAAAATAGTAAAAATTAATCTTGTTTGAATTCTAGAGCCCTCATATTTAGCTTTGCCCGTTTCTTATTTTGTGGAATATTCTGATTTGTCTAGAATATTCTGTGCTATGTGCAGAATATCATTAGACAAATTTTGTCCTAGCCCCTTGGAAAATGGGCCTAGAAGCGAAATCATTTCATTTTATACACATATAAATAAAATTTCAATGCCCTATGAATGTTACAGTTGACTGGTAGAGAATCCCACTAAGCATTAAGTCCTCGTTTTGTACAAGCTACCTAGATTTTGGGTGTTACAATAGTTTTATTATTTTGCATTATTGATTATCGTACGTTATTCGGTACTCGGTTTTACTCGCACAAGTCCTCGTAAGCCCCGCAAAGCCGGCCTTGTCCGGCGGGAAAACGTAACAACGACTTTTTTGTATTTCAGTACAGAACAAATCCTCTGTACGGCCGCTACATCTGAACTGTTCGATTTTCAAAACTCTCGCCCGCACTAACATTATCGATAAATTCCCTTTAATGGTTCACAGTTCGCTATAGTTCTACATTATTTATGCGTCGTTTTTTAAAAAGGTGATACTGAATCGTAATCCGTTTTATAGCATAATTTGATTTGTCCTAATACATTGAGGATCGGTGAAATTTTATACATTTTCTTTTTAATTATTGGGTATTACAAAATATACTCGTGTTTTTAAAGATACAGTACTAATCTTATTGTAATTTATACTAAATTATACTCGTAATAACTTATGGTAATGGTAAAATTCTACCGAATCATATTATGCTTACAATATTACCATAAAATGACAAACAAGTAGGTGGCCCACCTGGATGGTCACCGTCAACTATAGATATTTGCCACATCGAAAATCACCAATGTGTTCCCTGTCATGAAGTAGCTTTTCAACACTACGTCTAGAGAGCCCCATGTCATAGCGTACCTTAAACACCTCCAAAGGAAGCTCATTCCCACAATTTCGAAGTGCGTAGTAAGGAACTGCGTTTGAAACGCACCGGTTGCCAGCCTGGATGCCATTTGGTGGGTAATTTTAACGTACCTGCATTGGGATTTATACGAAATAGTCTGGAATATTCCATCAAAAACATTTTGAAACCATCATATCCATTAATGCGTGGCTTTTTCATGAAACAGCCGAAATAAAGCTTCAGACACTACAGTGCACCGATAACTTTGTTCATCGAGCCTGACAAATTGTTACAACATAACGTAATGAAGGAATGTTCACATCATTTATTTATATACGTATACGCCACTCCCATTTGCTTCCAGTGAAAACAATAGTACAAAACTATCTTCTATGAACACACAAAAAGAATACGTACAAATTCACAACAATGTTGCACAAAACAGTGTAAATTCACTGAATACGACAGCGTTGTAGGAAATAATCTGTTTAGTAGTGATACATTATTGTTCATGGTTCCGACGTTTTTACCGCTAGTGGCAAATTTTCATGAACGATTTCGTGCTTCGGAGAGCATGTTAAGCAGTCGGTTAGTGTTGTTACATAACTGTGAAAAGTAAATGGGCTACGGCATGGCGCTGGCAACTATTGTGTGTATACCAATGTGTAATAATGTACCTCTTGTTTACGTACGTGAATTATAGCAAGACTTAGCGCTAATTCATTTGATTCAAAACATCAATGCAGCATATTTACAAAAACAAGTACTTACGCACGATTAGAACGTAATGAACTCAGTATCCGTTCGTCACAAGTAAACACAGCATGCAACGGGGACATATACCTACAACATATTTTGAAATGTAAAAGCTTTTATAAGCGTAAATACCTATTATTACTTAGCAATACTACCTTCGGCAACAGTAGAAAATTATGTATATGAACATTTTTAACTTACGTCAAACCTTTTCCATGAACAGAATAATTATATTTCCAATGACAGTTTGTTGATTTTCCGAAAACATTATGTATTACTTACTGTCTTCTTGAATGCCTCAGGCGAAAGCAAAGTTGTATGTCAATGATGTCAATCGTTTTGTAGATTTAACATATTCAGTTCCATTCGACACAAAATATGAGATGTTGAATTCTGAACGATCTCTTTTAGGTATATAAAAAATCCTTTGGCGAGAAACTCCATTCAATGCCCTTAAGCGGCCATCAGGATAAGCAGACCGGACTAATGGATTCAGTGCTCACTGCACTCGGCAAATATTTTTTAAAACCAAAAGCCTTTTTGTGGGGAGTGTATGGACGTATCAAACGGCTGAGGTAGCGCCAATCTGATCCCAAAATCTATAAAACAGGTATTTTTGCGATGCTTTTGACGAACTGGATGACTATTGAGATTATTGCGACTAGATTCGGTTTGATTTACTCGAACATATTATAATCCTAATTCTGTGTATGCACCCTGCATCGAATTGATATACGGATTATGGCGTATTAATTATTCAATTGTAAAGTTTCCAATTTATGATTCAATTAAATGTTGATTTAATAACTTTAATAATATAAACGATTTAAGATATTATGAAAGTTCTAGAATAAAACAAAATTAAATTAAAATGTGTACAAAATTTGTGTGTCTGTTTTTGAAAAATTGTAAAGTCTCAATTTATTTTATTCTATCGATCACATGTAGGTACACCTTGGTCATTTAATCCGAATATTTATAGAATTCGATAATGAATTAAGTTTACTTCTTTAGTACTTTTCCGATAGTTCAATAAATTACTGAATTTTGCGAACTACGCCACAGATAACAATGACCCTTGCCTTGTCAACACGATCAGCAATGATCACTGGCAGTTGTCACTTTATATTTAAATAAAAAATAAAAAAGTATTTTGAGAAATTGGCAGTAGGTATGATTGCCTTTAATTTGTTGATGTGGATCCTTGCGACGTTTTTCACTGTCAGCAATCTATCCCAACTCAGTACTGGAACTAGGGCTCCTCTAAAAAAAAGTAGTTTTTGTGTATAATTATTAGGCTGGGCATGGAGGCTGACAGAACACAACTTGTCGTCGTCGGCTTCTACTGTATTCTCATTGGCAGATAGGTCTTTTAGCTGTGCCCTAGTACTTTAACCGAGCCCAGCTGGTCGGTAGTGCCTCAAAGGTTGCCTCGCGGGGTGTACCATGTGAGGTTGAGTTGGGCTTCGAAGATGAAATTTGGAATTCGTTATAGCACAATATTATATACATACATATGTATATATTGTGCCGATGTTATTATGCAATTTAATTTTCACTAAAGTATTTCTTTCAACGCGAAGAAATGTTAAGATTGTTTTACGGTATTCGTCTTTAATGTCAGTTACAAGTGTAATTCGACAGAGTTCGATGGTAGTGAGCGACGTATCTGAATTCTGTCAGTGACTACCAAAGACGGCTGCTGCTATCGTCACTACAACACACAGTATGATAATTATGACTAAAAGCTGCAATATTATATGTAATGGAATGTTCCAGAATAATTTCATTAAGTTTACATTACTGTCGATATAAAGCTTGTGATACGGAAAATATCAGGGCAGGAATATTATTAAGTTAAAATGGTCCTTCGGGCCGGATATTAACCAAACATTGTTATAGCTCCGGACATTGCCGCCGATGAAAAAATGAACGCTTCAAACTAACCTCGGGAATATTTGAATAGTTTCAACGTACTGCCCGCGGCGTTCGGAAATATGTTTCGAAATAAAACATTGCAGCGTCCATTATATCCATGGGTTCTAAACGAAACGGCCAACTGAAACAAAATCTACTCGTACAAAGTTTCGTAAAAACAACTCGGCGAAAAGTCTATGCATTATTTAGTTCGTTTGATTAGTTCGTGCATTAACGGCACGTTAAGGTGGGTTCACAAGGGGCGTGATTTCATGGGCCTGTGGTCAGGAATTTGTTATTTGACCACGGATTCAATGTACACTTTTGTATATGGTATGGAAGTCTGAAAACAATCTTAATATGATGCGACTTCCGGTGCTCTGTGTCAAAATTTATCACATCATGTTCTCTAGTAAGTTAATAGAGAGCTTCATCGGACAGGGTTTGGATAATTAAACATTATTTCAACTACAGTTGCTGGAAATTAAAAAGTTTTTCGAACTGTATAGATGAAAACTAATTCCTAGCAGCCATGTCGCTCTCAGTTGTAGAAATTATCCCAGGTATGGCTATCAACATTTACTAGAAAACTGATCACCCCGTATAAAGTTTTTGTGCCAATTATTGCATAAAAAAGTAACCTTACGAAATACCCACGCTATACTCTGAAAATAAAATATGTAACTAAAACAGAATGTTCCGAGTCTAAAAACAAAGTGAAGTAAGTCCATGCATTATTGAGTTGGTGTGATTAGTTCATGCATTACAGTTCGCATCTCGCGTGTGCAAGCGAATTTCAACTCTAATTCGTGCGACGTAAGGATTATGTGTGCTGTATTTGTATAATGAAACCGCGCAGTGGTCAGTGTAAGCGTTGTATCGAACTTTCTTGCTATACGATACGGACGGTGGGAGTTTATACGAAATTTGTGAGCTACGAAATTTTGAACCAATAGCCAGCGGCTCGAGCTGGAAATATTCTAATAATGAAGGTAGTATAAAAACATTTCGCTACAGATTTTGTTTGTGTTACGAGTATGAGTTGACCCAGTGGGTATTTTGTACAGACGGCAGCTCAAGAATATCCAATTTCCATATTAAATACCAAAAATGTTTTTAACTCTATACGACTCCAAATGTCCGAATTACCCGAAGATCTTCAAAGTCTCAAGTCCTAAGATGTCGGTCACACTCCATCAAATGAAAAACAGAAATACTAGAACAGCTGCCTGATATAACAAGACCCAGAAAACCAATAATAAAGAAGGCGGAGAAGAAGATGTTATCTGTATTTAAACAATATAATATTCAAAGTTCGATCGATTACCAGGTTCCTGCTGCGAAGGTGTTTTTTTACATTAATTTGTAAAGGTCAAGATAGTGAAGGACTGCAGCTTTGACTTATACACGATGGCACCAGTATTTCATGGAAACCATTAGGGTGTTTTAATTTTCAGTTTCAACTTCAATATAAAAGGTAGAGTACCAGAGTCATATAACTGACTAATCGAGTTGCGTCGTTGTCCATTCCCGTGAGAAGAGGGTGTCATGGCACAAAGCGATATCGACACAGCTTGTTCCGGCTTTGTAAATGGACACTTTGTTCGCATACATTTCGGCAGTATTTTGTTCGTTCTTCATAATGTTTGCTCAGCAAAATTTAATTACGAAGCATTTGGTACTCTAACTCTGTTCTACTATAGTCTCCTTATACACTCTATCCGTATATGTCTCTCCTCTCTTATGATCAATACTAAAGTGAGGAAGTTAGCATAGATCTATGTATGTATGTCGCAGTGTTCATTCCATCCAATATGGATGTTCGCGTGTTTCTATTTGTTTATGTTTTAAATAAGGAGAGAATTATCTTAGCTAGACAATCCAAGTAATTATTATTTATGTGCCTTAGTTGGTAATAATTAATGATTACTACCAAAATATATAAATTAGTTTGACTATTCACAACTACCGACAGAAGTTACATGATATTCGTATTATTCAGTTTTTATGACTTGGTTCATCATTTATGTTTACGCGATATTACTGATTATGTATGTATTTGCTAAAAACTCAATCAGTCTTATTTTATAGTTATGTCAAATTTGTAATTTGTCCAGATATCTAGTAGTAATTCTCATGTGTCTACTTTTAAATGGCCCTTATTTGTTAAATTTTTTGACTTTTGTTATGCTTAAGTATCAGCCGTCAATTTTCCATTAAAATAAAATTGTTATTGTTACGAAGCATACCTAATGGACTAGACTTACGTGAATAGTGGGTCTCTAGTTTCTCAGTTGGAGGTGGGACAGACGAGCGAGGGGCTGTATGCCAGCCAAACAGGAGCCGGCGGCGCGCATTGTTCGTGTATAGTTACAAAGGCGGTTGGAGTGCGCTGCCGGTGTTGGCTTGTCCGGGCTGTGTTACACGCTTCTAGAGGTTTCGGGGAGCTATCCGCTCTTAGGTGTCATGGTTGTCACATTGACAACTACCAATTTCCAATTGATAAATCTCATGTTATGAATATAATTGTTAATATATCATAACATCTATGTTTTTACGTACATCTACATATATTTATCTACATTTCCTTAATAGAGTGTGCGACTATTGCCATACACCATGCACAAATCCAGAATCCCAGCTTTACTAGGTATTTCAAGTTAGAAAAACCCAATAATACTCTGATTAAAATTGCATATACATACATACATATGTTCACGCCAAGTCACTTACGGGGTAAGCAGAGCGCACAAAGTGTCAAACATATCTATCCTTTCAGACCTGCCATGCTTCTTCCACATTATTCACTCTCTTTATACATGACACAAAATTAAAATCAAGTAATTTAATAATTATTCACAATTAAATAACAACAAATTGCCATTCTTGTATAAAATAAACTATAATAGTGTACATAGCCAATGCAGAATGTCAATCAAAGTCAGGCCACCATCGCTGTTTCGCTATCATCAACATCCATTAACAGAGATTAAAATATTAATATTTTATTATCATCTTGAGTAATAATAACAAATACACAAAGCGTACACTTACATTGGTTTAACATTACGCTGGTATTTGCATTAAAAGATCATAGAAAGTAAATGAACTTTCTTGTGAGAAAGAAAATAATTAACATTATTTATATAGTGTATAATAGGTATTTGCAGTGTGTGATTCACATACGTTTTTATGTTCAGTAAATTGCAGTGTTATTAGTCGTTGCAAGTCACGACAGCTCGCAATCAATTTAATTTTAACCTTAAATTATATGCCATAAACATTATTCGACGTCCTCTTGAAAATAAAGCACTGTTTAGTGACCAACATTGCGGATAGATAGGTTTTATTATCCCAATTTGTTCGTCTAGCGATGCAATCTCGACATGCGACTGTTTTTTTGTTTGGTTGTCTGTGGTTGGTTTTATGCACATTTTATTTTTGGATTTTCCATCATTTGAGTTTTACCTTATTCTTTGCATTTGCTTGTATGAAAATCTCAACAAAGCTGGCTCATGACAATAAAACATACTTATGTATGTTTGTTAAATAGAGATAATCCTGAATTTGTTATGAATATTTTAGTTTAGGGTTTGTTAACGAAGCCACCTCATAAAGACCCGCTACAGCATTGTCTTGATTCTATTGCTGGCAATAGTGATCACGTCCTTCTCAGTTTTGTTTGGTTTAGTTCAGTTTGGTTCTGCCTTAGTCATAGGAAGCAGCAAGGTATCTGTAATCTGTAATTTTTCCTATGGTATCTTTTTTAAGATTACGTGCACCTTAAGTTTCTAATTAATATATTATGTCAAAAATATTGTGCAAGTTATTCGGCCCTGGTGTTACGAACACAACAGCCCTTGATAGCATCATATGTTCTAAATTATCCATTTATAATTGATATTGACTGTCTCATTGGTCAAGTGGTTGCAAGCGCGACTACTGATCCAGAGGTCCTGGATTCAAATTTCGGATAGTTACTATTGGATTTTGTAACTTAAAAAAATCTAGTAGTGGCTCGGAGTCTGTATCGGTGCCCAGTGTATGGCAATAGGCTCACCATCTACTCCATAGTGTAAACGTAACTGGTGAAACCTGGGACTATAATACATTCCTTTGCCTACGTTTTCGGGAATTATAGGCGTATGTGCGTCTATAACAAATTTAAGTTATTGACTTTATATTGATCAGTTTCCGCTATAGTATGTATGTTGCACCAAACGCCTTGACCAGTCAATTGTACTGTGACTACAACAACAATTTCAATATAGCGCTCGGGCCGCCGTAATTGATTAATGCGTGATTCTGCTAATGAAATCCAACTCTATGTATTGTGGTGTATATCAGTTAATTATTTAATTTAATGTAAGTACGGGTATATAATTGAAGCGTTCATGCCCCTGAAGCGTTGGCAAAATGGAATCATCTCTGTAATGGAAATGGTTTTTGAGCTTTTCGCATTCGGTCCTTGGATACGTGAGCGATAATGTGAGCTTTTAGTTTATAATAAAGCTTGAATCCTGTGTTAAATTTTTTGGATCCTTTTTCCATCGCACCGATAGGCATAATTCTTTTTTCACAATTGCAGTAAGCCGGAGCGTACTCTATTAGGTCGTTTCAATGCGGACTTGCGGAGACACAGATCAGTGACAACCACGCGTCATTTGTTTTTAAGCCACCTTCGAGGCCTCCGATGAGGTTTAGCGATTTGTAACTTAACAGAGAATCACTATTTAATGCGCCCTTCAAAGTACAAAAAGGTTTCCATGGCCGATAACAGCAATCCATTCAGTAACTGACTGCGCTCGGCGTCGCTTAACTTTGCAGACCACTTGCAATCTGCTACCGTATCAAAGTTCGGAGCTGTTTATATAATTAAACTTTATTTCAAGACTTACGAACTTGTCTTATGGTAGTCAATGACAGACAATACAAGTATTAAGTCAAAAAGCAGACGGTTTTAATCTCCATGTTAATAAAACAGCGTGTGCCAAATCTGAATGGGTGAAACTATTTTGCAATATGATTTGTTTTTGAATGTCGTCTGCTGTTAGTCTTACTGGAGCTTACAGCTGCTTTAGTTTAGTATGGTACTAAGGAGGTCTTTTATCTGGCGAAAGATTTAGCGAAATCGGTTCAACAGTTTTCGAAATCAGTTCGTACAAAGCCATACATTTATAAAACACTAGCGTGTTTTGCTAACTTACAAATAATTATAAGATCTTAAAAACACTTTTTTTCAAAGTCGCAGATAATTACACGTTTCATTTAATATTCAAAGATGTAGATGAAATTGTTTTAATTTATAAGTTAGAATGTAAAACGGAATAAGTTACTTAAACTGTGTTTTTCGTGTTACGTTGATATTGAGAGAGAAATAAGGTAAGTAGGTACAGTTTGTGGAAATCGGAGCCAAGGGCGAGGATAGCTCCGTACTAAATTATGCAAAGACTTTCTAAGTAAGAGTTAACTAAGAAGTTAACTTTCTGAATTACAACCATTTGGTCGGCTTAATGAAACTGAAGCGTTGGGCTTTAGGGTTCCATTGGAGTCGGATGAAAAAATATATCGTTTTTAACTGCTACTTGAAGTGAGTTTAGAACGTAATTAATAAAAACACTTAAAGTGTAGCCCTTCTATCGAGTGGTTTGACGATCTGAAGAAGACAGCAGAAAGTTGGTGGATTCGGAAGGCCCAGAACCGGAAGGAGCGGCGCCGATTGCGGGAGGCTGATGTCCAGCAGTGGACATACATATAAGGCTGATGATGATGTTGATGATGATTTAGGGTACTAAAAAGTATTATGCATGGTGTATAGTAATAGACACAATACAATTGGTGAAAGAGAGTTACGAGGGGTGGAGTACTCCCAGTACTATACTCCTCTGCCTACCCCTTCGGGGAAATTCAGGGGTAATATTATGAAGTGTTCTGTCGAAAACTAAACGCACGTGTCTGTAGGGTACAGTGACCTCTTGCGGCGATACCATCATATGACATGGATGTCAGTTCGTTAATTTTTTTAACTTAAAAAAACGACTTGTCGAACGCTAACTCGTCAACAATAGCTAGACTGCGGGGCGCCTTCAAGGTTACATAAATGTTTATGTTGAATATACAATATTTATTTGCTTACTATGATTCATCTCTACCTACATATGATTCAAACGATTGATAATGATTCAACTTTGAACTCAAATGTTTTATTATTTCTTTTAGTTTTTAAATGAGTATAATAAATAAAAGAAAATATATATATCTAACCAATCGTATCGTAAAAAGTTTTTATCTGTTATCACATTATCTTCATCATGATCATAATCATTGGTCATATTATTTTTCCTCATTGTCTCCCTTTCAAATTTACGAAGACCAAGCCACAAGTTTTCCATAGTGGCCAATATTATTAGTTTATATCTTTTTACACAAAAGCCAGGACATTACGCTACGAGTATTATAATTGATTTATTGTAAATCACACATGATAACTTAAACCATATACGAACATATTATTTAACAATTTGCCAATGGTACGCTTTCAATTAAAATCTTAAGGAGGAAAAAACTCCTTTTTTTGTTTAGTCAGTGAGTCTTTAAAAGGTTCTAGAAGTGGGCTTTTGTTTGGTCAGCGATTCTTTGGAATGTTCTAGAACCATTCAAGACTACAGTAGAGTCGAACTAGAAAAAGCGATAATAGCACACGTGTATAAAATGTATATTAATATTATAATTATATCAAATGGATTTCGTTATGACTAAGTGCGGAGCCACAGAGCGTACACGTTTGCACATGTCCCCTCAGATAATATGACACCTGGTCCACTGAATGTCACTATCGGCACGTATTACATTATTTACTGCGGAAATCAAACTGTTATGTGTTTTATCACTAATCCGGGATTGTTACGTTTTTATTGACAACTTGATACTTTTATCATTATTATTATTATTATTATTATTGTTATACCACGCAAACTCACTTCTGCGTTTGATTTTTAATTGTGTGGGTAATATTGAAGGTATGAGTTATATTTGAATGTAGGCGTGATGACTTGTGTTGTCTTAATGTCGCATTATTATTGTGCAGAATATTACAAATACGAGTAGTATATTTATTTATATTGTTTATTGAGTATTAAAAGAGTTGTGGCCACTTTAATAATATATCTTTTCATATAACTATGTGCCTACGTACTTTTAGTTATTATGTTTTTATATGTATCGTGATATGTATTTCTAATAATTTCAAGAGTTCGTATTTTTTTTTCATTGAATTATAATTTTAGTTCAAAATAAAAGGTTTTTCTCACTTTTTTTTTTATTTTAACAACTGGACTTAGAAAAGTCGGTTTAGAATTTGAAAGCCTAGAATTGGTATCGAAAATATAAAATAGAAATTTATCAATTAGTTACTTGGAAACGCTCATAGGCCTCTCCAATAGCACGCTACTGAGCTCGATCTTCAGCTCTTCGCATCCAACCACTGCCAGCCATTTTGCGTATATCGTCACTCCACCTAGCCTAAATATTAAATTAATCTTTTTAAATATTTTATGATATTATTTAATTTTCAATATTTTTATCTGCAAGGTCTCCTCCTCGGGGTGATGTTATTTGGAAATAATTGCTTTCGATACATTGACGTCACAGTTGTATACCGTAGGTATATGCCAATATATCTTGATTAGAGAAACACAATAGCAATTCTAAATAAACTGTAAACTCGCAGGCGAGTGGTATTGGCACAGGTAATAACAGATTTGATTTATTGGCCGGCGTAGTGCCTTAAATCACATTAAATTATACATCCGAACATTGCTGATTTTTGTCTGTGTACACAGACAAAATATAGGTATTATTTGAATATATCACTTGACTTGCTCATTGATTAGGGCGCCTTAAATATTTTTATTGTTACTTCCCACGGATAGCGATTTTACGCGCCGCAAACAAACACGCACGGGGAACTGTAGGAAGTTATTAAATTACTGGAATGCAGGGAATTCCACGCACGGGAACGCATAAAACACTATATCATGGTGTGTTAATGCTAGTTGCCACGCACCGTGGAGAGTTCATTTTGGAAAATGTTAATATGCATTTGGAAACGACGGACGTATCGAAAATAAGCAATACGCTTACCATTAGTTAATTATATCTTACAAAAAAGTGTAGAACCAAGGGGATATTTAAAGAATGGAAGAGCCAGCAGTTGCTCAAATCTTGTGTGTATAATGAGAGTTATGAATGTTGAAGAAACCTGTCTGGTCTGTAAGTATAGAGAAATATGACACCCGATGGTCTCCGCTTATCCCGTAAGGTATATGGCGAGATATAGTAAACCAACAGGCAAACGGTGTTTTCTATACCGTTCACTTATTACCACGAATTTTTCTATTAAAAGATTGGATAAACACAAATAATGTACTAGTTTAATTAACGTAACTACATATGTATGTTTTTGGGTTTTTGGGTAGCCTTAACCTATCTATCTAGTCTGGGATATAAGGTTAATAAGGTGGTCATCATTATAACTGTCATCACAAATATTATGCTTTTTTACTTCTAAGGCCATAACGTGCTATGACATGACATATTCTTTTGGGGAACCCTTGCGCA
>DWDT01000476.1:0-20823 GCA_018245595.1 Microceris scylla
AAAGATAAAATATCTTTGTCGGTTGGTAACTTTTACCTGCTTCTAATTTCAGGTAAATTGTAACCAAACGCCACTTCCTTGCAAAATATACAGAAATATATTTTTTTTATAATACCAGTTTATCAAGGCAATAAAATACTTTAAAAATCTGTTGGATTTTTTCAAATACCTCCAATAGCCGATTTTCTACGATTTTTTTTCGAAAAAATGAATCTTTAAACGGCTCTGCTGTAAAATTAGCAATATGGCGCTTGGTAACTTTTTTCATTCCACCGTCGATATGTATTAATTGATGATAATGTTGGCGATGACGAAGAACAATCAAAGAAAAACTATTTTTACAAATATCATATATATGTAATAAATATCCAGTATGCTGGATTTATTTAATTTTCATATTCGACACAAATAAGGAAAATATACTATACATGTATTACAAACCATTTTAACAATGAGTTTGGTTATATTAAAGTTTATTAATGCATACAAACATTTATTTACTAAAAAACATAATATAAAAATAATACAATATGGATACTTCTAAATATTTAATTATTATATATTCCATGATGATTTTCTATAGATTTGTAGAATAAAATTCCACCTAGCCTCATGTAATAACACTACCATAGCTTATAATAAAACCTCTAGTAAACAAACAATTGTTGTTTTAAACTCTTTACATTGTTTGAGAGTAGTTGCTCTTGATAGCAATCTGAGTAATTGCTATTCAAGGTATTATTTTAACATGACCAATATTCTTTATTTATTTGTCTTATATCAATGTCAGTTCACTAATGCTATGACACAAAGTTTAATTAATTTGAAAACCTTAGTTTAATTTAGAAGAAAGCATCAAACATTAGGAGCAGATAGAAGCCATCAAAGCAAAATTGCACTTTTAATATTCAACAAAATGTTAAAGTGTATGGATTCTATGAACCAAACGACCAACTAGTTCAACTTTGGTTAGTTTAACAAGACAGTTATTTATAAATAAAATAATCGGATACATTTTCCGAAATTTTTATTTTTAAAAATACCCTTCAATATTAGGTGTGTTGTATATATTATAAATATTAATATGACTATGTATAGAGACCCAATTTATTACATAACCTAATATAAGTGTGATCGCTTATAATCCCTGAAGGGGTAGGTAGAAGAGTGTAGCACACTCCCACATTCCACCAGTTATGTTTATGTTCTATAATGGAATAGGTGGTGAGCCTATTGTTACCCATTTTATTAATTTAATAAATTGCTTTATATAAACAATATTGTATAATATTACGTCACCTTTAGGTGCACAGGCTATTCCTACAGAGAGTGCTACGTTTAGGTCAGGTTCTGGGCAAGGGATAAACAGACATGACAGTGGTAAATACCTCATTGTCCAGTAAATATCTTTACTTGACACTTGACAAGCTAGCGTTGTCGCTTGATACACGAAAACATAAATGCAAATGAGGTTATAAATAATTATTTCATTATAAAGAAATTATTAAAATAATGGAAAGTTTAATATGAATAGTATACGTTGAGCCACTACATCTCTGAGCGCTCAACAAGTAGTTAATGTGTAAAATAATATTTTAGTATTTCTATACACGTTAGTAATTTCAGTTTAAATTATTCCGACAGTGTTCAAGTGTTTTCGCTTTTAGTATATTCATTGAAATTGATTTTTACACTTGAGTAAACATAGGTCAGCGATACAAGTTAATACATTTATATGGCCGATTAATATTACTTCTGTACATAATGTAGTTTTAAATTAAAGTAAGTAGTACAAAGAAATATAACGTATATATTTCTTCATTGTTGTTCTGCTAAAATTTTAATTATTTATAGTAGATGATCCATAATCGCTACTATGTCTGCCGTGATGATACAGTAGAAAACAGTAGTATCCACGGGGAGAAAAAAATTGAGCATTTTCTCATATTTACCACAAAGTTGAAATATTGGTCAAACAAAAAATGGTTAAACATATGATGATATGAATGTCAAGAGGCGTATACTGAAATAGTGTAGTTGCAATGGACTATTAGCTCAGTGAACCTATGAGTTTATAAAGAACATAAATTCTCAATTTTTAAAATATGAAACTCTAATAGTTTTCTATTCCTTTATCTCAATATTGAGACAGTCCCTTTTTTACACCTTTAACCATTGTGTCTTGTATTCATACAAGTCATATTCCATTATAAGCATTGGGCATTATTTATTAAAATGACTGCAAACTACTACATGTAAAACCATCTAAGGGCTGACTGTATTTAATGTTTAGTTTGTTGGAGAGGTGTAGTTGAGTGCCAGATTTGATACTCGATTTGGGAAAGAATTTATACGCGCACTGGAGCGCCTTCCTGAGGCAGCATGACCACGGTGTGGGCAGGTGTGGGCTGCGGCTGTTGCTGCGATTGCAGCAGCTGCTGCTGCTGCTGTTGCTGCTGTTGTGGCTGCGGCTGATCGCCTGGGGGAGTCTCCGGCTGCAATGGACGATATTCCTTACAACACGATACATTCTGTACATGATGTAGGCGGAGAAAAACGGTGGTTGGTGGATTGGTTACTCACGGTGACGATAGCGGGTTCACCGGCGGCCATAAGAGTGGCGGCGCGGTAGGACGGCGGTGGGGTTTGCTTCACGGCCTCCTCGTAAGCGGGGAGCAGGCTGGAGTAGTCCGGAGCGGGCGGTACGAAGGGCGCGCCGGGCATCACGCCCTCGCTGGAGATCACGAACGGAGTCAGATTGTGCAGCGAGTGCGTGCGCATTGTCAGGTACTTGTAGCATCTCCACACGACGCTGATGCAATAGCCCTGTAAACGATACAAAATCATATATTGATAATACTGGATTAGCCCTACTGTATGTTAATAGTGTGTTTTTGTACGTTAATATGATATTCAATTATACATTATGATATTCAATTATATATTATACATTATGGGCAAAGAGAAAATGACAGAGTAAAAACAACAAAGGAATAGGTAAAAGCAGTAATGAATTTAGGAACATATCCCACAAAAATAATAAAAATAGGTTCTTGTTTAACAGTAACAACATAACATGTTTAATTACACAAACCGTTAATACGATAGGATATTTTATATCCACGATTTGCTACCTTTATCAAAACGGCCAGGAGGAATGCGGAGAGGACTACGATTGCGAGAGCGGGGGCAGGCAGCTGCAGCAGTTCAGAACGCCAGGGCACGCGGCGAGTCTCCGCGACCAGTCGGTGGATGGAGCGCAGGTAACACATGTAGCCAGTTGCTGACAGCCTATACGTAAGAAAGGCGTGAGTACTTTTCAAAACACATAGTTCTTAACTGGTTCTTTGGTATTTCCATATATGTGTATTCTAAATAGGACAAGGTTATATTTTGGAGATTGATTAAATATGGTAGGATGTCTATAAGCACGTGTTAATATTTCATTTATTAAAAATATTTTGGACTATGTTCAATACTGAACTGTATTGTAACCATAAAAGATAAAATATTGGATAGTTTATCTAGGTGTGCTTGGTAGTGTTGTGCAAATGTGCAATTTTTTATTTATAAGTTTTATTTGCATATTAAATGCAGATAACTAGTATGTAATGATTTGAGTTAATGACAATAATGTTTTTGTTACTTTTAGGTTCATTCTATTTAAATCAACATTCCCGTTGTTGTTTTCTTTATAATGAAGAAATATGATAAAGACTTAAAATTGATGTGACAAAAACGTGTCTAGAACTTTTCTGACCAGAATGACATAAGTAATATTCTCACAAAATATTTGTTCACTTTTAAAATCTGTTCTACTGTAGGATTTGTTTAGTGCACAATACTGAATGTAAATAATATCATGAGATCATATAAATTTAAAATTTCTTATTAACCATAGAATATTGTTAAGTTTTAATTTACTAATTAAAAACCTAAATCATTGTAAGGAGTTATAGAGAACTATAGCTACCAGCAAGTAAATAATGGTAAAAGACAATATCAACACATAACATAGTTTCACACCAAGTTTCAATTACCTAATGTAGGTAAGTCAGAACAATAATTACAAATGAAAACTTATACTCACACAGTGATGACAAAGTCAAAGATCTGCAGGCAGAAGAAGGGCAGGAGGTGAGCGGGGCGGCCGCGAGACGCTCCATATATCAGCATGAGAGTGATAGCCAGTGTGCACACTGTAACCAGTGCACCCATATCCACATCGTCTAGCAGACACAGTCGAGCACTTTTAATTATCACAGCTCTTTCATCAACATTACAAATAATAAATTTGCTAAGACAAAATTACTCCACTAATGATTTGCAGCCAAGTCAAGTTAGAAACTGGACCAATTATTGAACAGATTTGCCATGTACAGGAGAACCATGTCCACTAAGAGTTAGTTAATGTTTGCAAGTTTAATTAATTGAATTAATTCCCAGTGGCAGTGATTGTGCACAGAAAGCAGCAGATGCAATGTTGACACTATTTCAATCACAGTTATTAAGTTGCCATGTATGTGATCTATTATATTTGTTAGTATGAAAGGGCTGTGTTGCTGATATAATATAAATAAAGTTTAATGTTAAACAATGAATGATAAACACTGAATGGCATGGTCATTAAATGGTTAATATGAGATTATGGATAATAGGTTTGTAAAGCTATAAACTGTATATTTACATATAATAAAAAATTGGCATGTTGATTAATGTTTCTTTCTGATATTCATAATACATATTATACATTTAATATAGGTGAAATAGCTGTATTTATGATAATATTAATATTGAACTTCAGCATAAAAGCAATTCTTTTTAGATATTGCTTGATTCTTATATGAATGATGAAAGCTTTGATAACATAACCATTATATGAGTACCTTTTATTCCAATTTATATAAGCAAAATAGTTAATAAAAATTAGTAAACTCACGATATATGAAGCTGTGGTCCCTTGGTGAGCTAGTGTGTTGTGGGTAGGGGCTGGGGGGTTCTTCCACATTTGATAGTGGTGTTGAAAGTGCTGCGCCTACATCATTCAACTTAGTGATGGGGGACGACTCGCGCTCAAGTTCTTGCAGCAGGTTTGGGTCGCGAACCACCGCAGCGAGGAAACCCAGAGCTATTAGCTGCAGTAGCTATATACGTAAACAGGAACTTTGTCATATTCAAGAAATAAAAACAAAAAACATGTCCAATTGTTCATATTTTTCATATCATTATTATACCACCGTACCAGGTTCCTTACAGGGTAGGGACTGCCACGCCCCAAATATCGCTACTGTTACAGACCTGATGTGTTCCTTCTACATTCATTTCTCCTGTCAACATGTAGACCAGTTTCAGAGACTTCTAATTTGCCCATCAATCAGAATCTTACCTATTTGACCAAGATAATATGTGAGTTGTGTTAGAAGTGATTAAGTAAGTTAGTTGTTTTCAGTTATTGATTTACTGAAAAGCAATAACTCTGTAAAGATCAAGTGTTAAAAGAATACCTAAATTCTCTTTGAATGTGTGTATGAAAAGTGATAAGTATGTGAGATGAACATCAGGCTACCTTATCTACCCTGTCTACCCCATAAGAAATCTGAAGTATAGATGTCATAATAAGATAACTGCAAATTCTGAATTGATAATTAAATTACATATAACTGGTATATGCAAAACTCACCATCTGCCATGTGCCTAACAGGATGGTGCCGGTGCGGACATGCAGGCAGAAGAAGCAGCGCCACTCACTGCTTCTCTCACTTCCCAATTTGGGACGAAACCGTAACATTGCAACCTGGTATAGACAAAATGAAAAATTCCTTCACAGCATCACTGACATGGAGATTATGGGCCAAACTTCCTTTAACAAGGCCTATGTCCTACAGTAGACTGATACAGGATTATGAACATGATAGTATACTGCCATGTTAATGCCGATAATGAGAGTATAGTCAAAATAATGAATAATAGTGAACGACCAAATAATTAATAAAGCCTTAAGAGATACTCCTATTACCATGCCAATAAACAGAATTATATAGAAAATTAAAATAGTCCTTAGTTTAACTTGTTCTATAGCTTGGCTATTAAAGTCTATATATTAATCTATTAACAAAGGTGTTACTCAAACATTAGTAATATGAGAAATACTAATTAAATATTACATAAATATTACTTAAGCATTGTCCTTGATGCTACACCTAAAATAACTTATACTATGAATGAAGGAAATGTGTGTGTGTCATAACCACAAGATTTTAATTTCATATAAACTATTTTTAATAAAAAAAAATGCGAATTTCAACCTTATATCTATATTTTTAAATTTAATGGGCTTTTTTTTTCATAAAATCATAACAAATTCAATGTTTATGATGTACAATCGATTTATATCCTACTTACAGAATCTATGGCAACAGTCCTATTTTATAAGTACCTACCAAATGTGTTTAAAGATTATCTGACAAAACATAATTTATTAGGATAATATTTGTTTTTAAATATGCACAGTTCAAAAAATAATAGCATCAATCAGCATTGCATAAAAAACTCAAAGATAATACAGATGAATCCTATCCTATACTAAAATAGATTACATATCAGTACATAAATAAATATACATGTATGGCAAATATGAAAAACGGTAAAACACCTATTCAATAACACCATAGCAAATAATAAATCTAATTACAAATGCTTACGTCAAGCTTCAAACAATAAGTGCATATAACATTTAATACTTATATTATACGTATGGATGTAATTCGCTATTAGTTAAAATGATATTAACAAATAAAAATAGTCTTAACAATCTATACACCTTTAAAAATGTCTACTCACTATTTTGAAATCAAATATGGAGAAATATTTTTGCTGAAAAAATTACACCCGAAAGCACTGAATGACAACTGTCTCTACGACTACCAGTGTTGCCTAGTTAAAACTTTTGTACTAAGTAATAGATTATAGAATTCTAAATAGACTATATATTCTATAAATTATAGACTTGGCAAACGTAGCGTAGGACGCCCTCTAGCGAGGTGGAGTGACGATATATGCAAAGTGGCTGGCAGTGGTTGGATACGAAGAGCTGAAGACCGAGCTCAGTGGCGTGGTATTGAAGAGGCCTATGTCCAGCAGTGGACTGGAGTAGGCTGATAATGATATAATACAGGTAATATAAGGGGGAACTATGTGATGAAAAACTTAATTGAGAAATTGAGCATAATGCTGGACAGAATGTGGAATATTAAGCATTTACATTATCCCATAATTTCGACATTCAAATAATTGCCTACCTTTTCGGGGATTACAGGCGTAAAGTTACGTTTCTTTTAAAATAATTATTTTGCTATAATTAAACACACGGTTTTTTTTTCAACCCTTTACAATTCCGCTGCTGGAATACGGGTCTCCTCTCATACTGAGAGGGTTAAGGCCTTAATCGGGTTGGCAGACAATGAATGATTATAAATCAAGAAATAGTATTGGTAAAATAGCTTGCTGTTACAGATTAATTGGAATATTCCGATGAAAACTTTAAATATACTCTAAACGGACAAATGAAATATATTTGTTGCCCAAATAATGAATAGCTACGGATAACCAAAGAAACTTATGGATTGACATTGACAACTCTGACATTGACATTTACATGTTGGGGACGTCAAAGGTAGGACGATGATAAATAAAAATAATATCGTTATACTTATATGACTCAGTGATTGTTTTGTTCCTCTAAATTGCAGCTATGGAAAAAATTCCAGACCAGATAGGATACTTGATTCTAGCAGAAGACGGTGCTGTCTTCGAGTCTGGTGGGGAGCTAGAAAACGACGAGCGTGTTGCTACAATTATCACTGGTCTCATCAGCTTATCTAACAGGTACATGTGTGTGTTATGCGTTTGTAATCATTTTCACGGCCGTATTCATACTAATCGAAAATATAATTCTCTTCACAGTGTTGATCCCGTAGCCTTCGGTCCAAATGAACAGTTCAAGAAAATTTCCATAATTTATGACGATCACTGGTTCGTTATTTGTATATCCAATAAAAAGATCTATGTAGTGAAAAGGAGTATACAACCCGTTGTTACATCAGAAGGAAACACTGTAATTGTATAGATTGTGTTAGTCATAATGGGTCGTAATCTATTAATGAGTAGCCTTGAAAACGCGTCATTTAACATCATCCTTCAAATATTATTTCGGTGTATTACCTTTATTATAAATGCGTGGGTTATACGAAATGTTGGACATGAAGTTATTGGTATTATGAATGTACGGTTGCTGCTTTTAGAAAGTACAATTTTATTCCTGAGCCGGGAACCTTTTCACCGAGCTTGTTTGGGACAGAAAGACGAGTTGAACTGGAGTCAACTCATTAACCAGATCTGGTTATCGGTACCCATCAGCTGTATGTTATCATTAATATTCGTGTACATCTGGTTACATGTATTACCACTGGGTCATCCAGAACATGCATTCCAGTACGAATTAGGCTGCTGGAGTGTTGCATTCTCTTGTGTTTTAGAGCTCTGCTCTGCCAATATGGCTCTTGTTGCACAACTGTTCTGTTTTGTAAAACTTAAAGTAGCCCTCGATTCTTTACACATTTTTGTAAGATCTTTACTATTTGTTTCAATTATTGCTTATGACCAGTCATTAGCACTTTTAGCATTCTCAATAGCACAAGTTGGCAGTATCGGAACTATAGTTATAGCTTATTATATATTCTTCTACTGGTACATCAGGAATAAACCTTTTTATGCAAAAGGTGCACTCAAAAGTAGGTTTATTCCAGATGTTGTATTGCAAAAATTGTATACCAATATGGACGATTTTAATTTCACTTCGCTTTTGGACTTCTTCCCTAAGTATTTAGGGTCAGTCAATTCAACATTCAATAAAAAATTAAGTACTTTAACTGTTAGTTTCATGAAGCAAGGTGTTGTAAAGCAACTGCTGACAGAGGGAGAAAAATATGTAATGTCATTAAGTCCTGTGATGACATTCTCAGAACAGGCTACTTATGATGTTGTCAATAATTTGGGAAGCCTGGCAGCAAGATTTGTATTTAGGCCCATTGAAGACAGTAGTTATTTTTACTTTACACAGATGGTAAGTAGAGAGTTGCCTCTTCACAAACAGGACCAGCACAAAATCAAAGAATCCTGTACAGTGTTGTCGCAAGTATGTAAAACTGTCACTTCAATTGGGTTAATCGTACTAGTGTTTGGTCAGAGCTACTCATATACATTGCTGAAATTGTATGGAGGTGAAACATTTGTGGCAAGTACTTTGCCAGTGCAGTTGTTACGCAGTCACTGCTTAGCAATTGTGTTACTGGCCATTAATGGCATTACGGAATGTTACACTTTTGCTACAATGACAAGTGCTCAGTTGAACAGTTATAACTATTTGATGGTATTCTTTTCAATTAGTTTCCTTTTACTTTCATATTTTCTTACATATTTACTTGGACCAGTTGGCTTTATTATATCAAATTGCATAAATATGTTTGCTAGAATAATGCATAGTATACATTTTATCAGTAATAAATACAAAGATACTGATTATAAACCTTTAAACGGGCTATATGTTGGAAAGTTTTTCTTATTGACTTTATTCATTGCTGGTTGCATGTGTAAGTTTTCAGAAAATAAATTTTCACACAGTTCATTAGTTACTCATATATTTATAGGAATGTTATGTTTGATGTGTGTTTTATTCTCTTGGGCATATGAAAATAGGGAGTTAATTGTTATAATTTACAACAAAATTATGAATAAGGAAATCAAAAAGAAAAGTGACGACTAGTATACAGTTATTGTTAAGGTATTAAAAGCCAAAATATAATAATAAATGTTTTAAATTTGCATGATGTTTTATTATAATGTTAATATAGGGAAGCGGAGCTAATTTCTGTGATCTATGTGTTTATTTCTAGCACTTTATTATCAACACATGGAAATTATCAATTACTTTAAAATATCTGACATAATTTATTGACATTTGGACAATTTATATGGTATTACCCATTGTATGACTTTTGTTCTACTACATTGGGTAAAAGAAAATACCCTTCATTTGTGTTTCACATATTCGCCTTACTTCATCTGAAAATAGAAAATTATATTCATTTATGTTGGTTATAAAATTATATTCATTTATTTTGAGGTTAATACTGGTATGAAGATTAGCAATAAACATGTGGTTTATTTGTTAAGGAAAAGTGATAATATTACCTGCAATTTCTTTCAAGTTTGCATTTTTAACCTGAATTACGACATAGAATTCTCTCTCGTTTGATGATTTCCCTGTAATCCAGTACTCGTCTGGGGTTTTTATAATGATTTCCCCATAATTACCAAGACTGAAACACAAACATACAGTTGGCAGTAATAACAGCCATATGAACAAAATCTTATTGAGGATACATAATATTAATTAATACCTTTTTCTATCTGAATGTATTCCGGCTATTATACTTAACACTTCTGGTTTTATAGCAGTAGATGACGTTAAAGATGTTGGTAGTGCCTGGAAAATCCATTGAAACCACTAAATAGATCATAACACAGATAATAACAATCGTATTAAAATAATGCCTTCCCCTTCAGGGATTACAGGCGGGATATTACATTGTTAACACACACACACTATTACTATCAGACTGTCATCATCCACTGCTGGATATATGTAGACCTCTCCAATAGCATGCCACTGAGCTCGATCTTCTGCTCTACATATCCAACTACTGCCAGTCGCTTTGCATATATTGTCACTCCATCTAGTTGGAGGGTGTTACTTTGTTAAATATTAAAATAATATTCATACTTACCGAACTTTTAAATGCTAAATTCAATCTATTGAAGTATAAAAACTTGTGATCTGAGTTAGCAAGTTGTGCATTTTGAAGTGCATGAAGGGTGCATTGCTCGCTTATTGAAGATGCAATGCTTGAGAGTTGTGGGCCAATAAATGCATCCAGTGATCTAAATAAATCTATATTCAAGCTTGTGTTCACTGTAAAAAACAAATTAAATCTGTGTACAAGCATAGGTACTTTTAGAAATTTTATTCAGATACTCACCAAAGATCAGGAATTTTAAGTGGCAAAGCAACATAGTGACTTGATAATTGCTAAAGTGTATTACTGGACCAAATACTACTGTGATCTTTATTCATAACAAATATTTTTAAAAATGTTTATAAGTGGAATTTACTCTGTAAACTATTTCATCATGGATCAATAGTTGATTGATGTACTAGCAAACAGTCAAATTAGTTATTAAATAACAATAGAAAGTATAATTTTGTATTCATTACATTAATACTGACCATCTACAGTGAAGCTAACAGTTGCACTCAATGTTCTGTATACAACAAGATAGTATTGTTTGGTTTCTGTGTCATCTTCTCGCATAAGGTGCACTTTAACAAGTTTTTGTAGATCTTCAGCAGTTCTTATGCCCTCAGGAGGGCTTATAAACCGGCCATGTCTTTGAGCAGATGTCACCACTCCACCCTGAATCTCCTTCTCTACTTGTTTTGGTAGCAGTGTTTGGACCAAATATTGATATAATGTAAGCATGTCATTTTTTGAAAGACTATTCCTGTAATTAACAAAATCATAATTTTGTACATATAAACGTAAAATTGGCAATAAAGTTCCAAATATGTTATCATTCGAACTATAAAATCTATCACAAGGAAACATAAAACAATAAACACTAAGTAAAAAGTAGATAGTTCGTGGGTTCATTTACTATTGATGTTCCTGTGAATTTATTTTCCCATCAATCTTAAAAAAATTCTATGTTAATTTTTTATAACAATTACAGTAACTAAGGTGTACATACCATATAAGTTGTTCATTGTAGACAAAAGAAACACATTTGAAATCAGGATAGTTGATCTCAAGCAGATCTATAAAACACATTACTTTGAAAAAAGAATTCTTTTCCAGTGGTAAGTAATTGATACCTGGTATAACATTTGTTATGTCACATGATACACTCCTTGATGATATGTACTGAAATACAAAAGAGATCTGTTTGAAATTGTTATACAGGATTATACTACAATTGATTTCTTATATGCAAGGAAAGAGTTGTATACTCTCCCAATGTGTCTATGATGACCAGATTTATAATGATTTCCATAATTCAGTGGGGATATCAAACAGTCAGTTGTTTTTGCTAATTGAACAATTATGTGTTTAGACTACCTTATACACATAATTTTTCAATTACCAAAAACACATTGGGCCTACACCCCAAAACACGTAATTTGGGGTAATCCCAAACACAAGGTTGTTTAAAAATACTCTACAGACTATTTTACTCTTGAACAATATATACACCAAACATCAATCTGCTTCTGTCCTAGAATAAATACAGAAGAAACTTATCTTAGCAGTGGACATAATGGACATAGAGAAAAATGTATATGAATTATTACAAATCTACGTGAAATAGAAAAACTTACTGGGGTGAAAAAATGTTCACATTTAGCATATACCTCCTCTGGAGGTATATCTTTGAAGTGGCCTATGAACATTTTAAACATTTTGTATGATGATTCCAATAAATCAAACATTATAGACGGCTCAACCTGAAATTAAAAAACTTTGGGAATTTTGGGTGGCAATTGAAGGTATTAAGATCTTTTGGATTAAGATATTGTAAATAGTTTTTCCAAAAAGTTATATATGTATTAAATTTGACAGTGATGCAACTGCCTCATTGGTCAAGCAGTTGCAAGTGTGATTGTTCATTGCGAGGTCTTGGGTGCTATTTGATTTTTCTAATTTAGAATTTATAGTCTGGATTTGTGCTGGGTGTATGGCGATAGGCTCACCACTTATTCCATGGGACATAAACGTAATTGGTGAAGCATGGGAATGTTCTACAATCCTCTGCCTACCTCTTCAGGGATTAAAGGTGTGATGTTACTTTTTTTACATAAATAATAAATTATTTTTGTATAGTGATGAACTTTAAAATATAACAGCAACATTTTTTCTAAAATTGATGTTAAGCATGATTACTATTACTAATATACAGAAGTATTATTTGTTACCAAACCTCAATTAGAGTGAAACTAGGTAAATTAACATGATTTTGATCAAAAACAAAATTAATATTTATTCACAGTATAATAAAATTTAATATTACAAAGAGCTTCTTTCAATTTAATCTATTACTTTCTAGAATAATGTCTGATTAATATGAGTGGAGTGGGTTTAAATTAGTTAATTTCATAATGTTTGGATAAACAACTTACTATGTCCCGTTTCTCTCCTCCAGTTAAAGCTTTAGTTGCATATGGTATTCTTACAACCTGAAATGAATGAATACAATTTTAATTCATTCCTTAAATTAATTCCATTCATGTACTTCATTTCCTTTCAATAAATCAATTCACATATTTTTCTACAAGTAGAAATCATATTAACAGATTTTCAAGAAAGTATATTAGAATAAAAAATATTGGTTTCAAATAATAATGTGATTTAAATATCTCACCAGCACCATCCAGTAATGTTTTTCTGGTTGATAAAATATGTACCTCTTGGTTTGAGTTTGTAAAGCTTCACATGGCTCTGATGAGAATGTGCTGAAAAAAGAAAGATGGTTCTAAGAATGTACCATATGTTGGATTCTAAAAGTTATCAAAGTTTGATTAACAAATGATCAGATTAAATGTTATTCTATCTATTAATGTTTATAAGTCCACTGCTGGACATACACCTTCCATTATTGAAGCTATTGCACACAGTCTTGGAACTTTTGTATCCAGCTTATTATGTGTATTACATTGTTATTTAAAATGTATGTAAGACTTACGTCATGAATTTTACTACTGCTTCACACAATCCAACTTGTATTTTACGAGCATCTACACTGATTTGATCAGGATAGAAGAACAGGATTCTCTTCAATTCCTAAAATAAATCAGATGTAATATATCATTACGCCTGTATTACTCCCAAGTAGCAGACAACGGTGTGTAGTACTCCCACTTTTTACCAGTTACGCTAAACATCCCATGACAGGAAGCTAAATAAATCATAAGTAATAAAAGTGTTGAAATAGATTAATAATATGCAACATACATTATAATCGAATATAATATTAGCATCTTAAATACAAAATGTAGAAGTTTCGCGTTTATATACATTTATTTACGATATTTAACTTTGCTTTATTACTTAGTTTATTATAATAGTATAAAATTAAAACATTATGAATGTATGCACTAATTATTTAAATTTGAAGTTAGGTATTTAAAATAAAAATAGAGATTGTTTTCTTACATCTCCCTCTTTGGGTCCGAAATTCGAATTGAATATAAAAAAGGAGTTGATCTTTGTTTTTACATCAATCATCTTTTGTTCTAAGAAATCCTGGAATTTTAAACAAAGTGTAATTCGCCACAATTTGTTATAATTTAATAAAACAAATAATAAACTATCAGAGCAGTCACCAGATTAGCAGACAATAAATATGTCAAACGAAGTTGACACATTTGACATACAAGGGTTTTAGAATGACTTTTCAAAAGTATTTTATTAATGCATTGATAAGTTGTTGATTTCTTTCTTTGGACTAAAAATGTACAGATTGCTTGTTAGCCTCCTATTATTCTAAAGGACTACAAAGACTCATGGCTAGCGAAAAAAGGGTAATAGGCTTGGGTAAGACAGTTATAATGTTACCAGGTGCGATTAATTGACAATTTTATGAGCTTTTTAACCAGTTCAATTATTGTTTATGTTAAGCATCGACAATATAATTGACATAGTAAAATCTATAGGCTGGATCCGGTCCAAGTTCTAACTTTAATCGATGTTTGTTTGGCTTGTAATGACCAATGAAAAGCCTTGATTCATTGAAGTTTTCAATCATTAGATATATTTCTTTTTGATCATATAACTAATGACAGAAAAAATTGTTTTATGTCTTAGGCTGTTTAGTACTTTTTGCGCTCTAGTGTTAGTCAATATTTATCTTTTAAGGATCTTAGAGAGTCTGCACTACTGTTAGATGTATCTATATTGTATAATGTATCATAAATTAATCTTATCCGTGATTCAACATTTCACTAAATAATGGAGGGTAGAGACAAAAATGACTAGGTCCTACTATGTCCTACTAACTATGAATAGGTATACTTCAGAAAACGATAAATTAGGGTGGCGTTCCGGTCGCAAGAGGTCGCTTTGACTAAAATAAAACGTATTAATTCTTTTTGCATACTAAAATAATCGTTGCTATGGATACGTATTTACTGTTTACTGTCTTGTTTTGAATTTTTGTACACGTCTGCACGTAGTGCATTATTTTAAACTTTTTTTGCTAATACTTTAGTTATCTTATTTGTAAAACTATATTTGTATCAATTTAGTATTAAATAAATATATTTCATAATGTCGATTCGAAATCCGAGATTACCTCTTTTGCCCGGGTACGGGTCTAATCCTATGGTATGTTTTTAATAATTTATTGGTATTATTCGCTACACATATTTTGTATTTTTATGTGGACACAGCTACTAGGAAAATAATTGATACCAATCTTGGAAGAGCTGAATCATATTTCACGACAGTCCTCATGGCCGAAATATGGGTTAGTGGCCAACTTGAGCATCGGATATTTACTAACTACCCTATAAGACCTACTTATAGTAGAATGATTGTTAACAAGTGACGACAATAAAGTACGCTGCTTAATGTGTTATCCGAAGCATGGAAAAGCCGCTGAAAATTTTGCACTAGAAGAAATCCATTTAAGTGAACCCAACGTGACATGTATAGACAAGTAAATATGGATCTTTAAATCGCTTTTGATCTGCAAGAGAGATCAAACGCCTTTGATGAAAAGCAGCAATGGATCGTCAAGAAATGATAAAAAACATTAGTTGTTTCAGAGCAGCATAATTTGGATATTTTATGACTAAATAATACAAGTGCGTCAATTTTCAGATAGGAAAAAAGAGTTTCGGTGTTAGACCAATTTTCACCTCCATTGACAAAGTAAACATGTTGGTCGATAAAGCGGAGGGAATTGACCGTGTGCCATCTTTGTACTGTCGCAAGCAAGCGCCGGAGCTGCCCTCCTGGATTATGTACGATAAAAATGTATGAATGAATAATATAAATAAACATATCTTAAATAAATTAATAGAAAAGTTAATGAACATTATTCATTGACTGGTCCGTTGATCCAGTGGTTACTTAAGCTGAGCTGTTAAGCGAGCGTTAACGGGGTCGAGGGTTTGATTCCCATCTAGGACAAATGTTTGAGTGATGAGCAAAAGTATTTGTCTTATGTCTGGGTATAAAAACGAATTATATAAGTGTAAGGTCAAACGTATGGATGTAGTTTATCAGAAGTCTGGTGACAATAATACAAGCCCTGTTAATGCTTACTTTGGGATTGCAGATGGCATTGTATGGAGATATCGTAAGATATTATGTACATATGTATTTAAGTTATATTTAAATTTGTTAATTAATTCAAATTACTTAAATATTATACGTGTAAATGCTAATATCTTTTTTCTCTATAGATATTACGCTTTAAAGCTTTCTTCCAACAATCACTTCACGAGATGCGCTCAGGATCCCATATATTACGTAAGGTAGATATATTTTTCTTTCTTGAAGACGGTACCATCAAAGTTGTGGAGCCGAGAACTGATAACAGTGGATTGTCACAAGGTAAGTTAAAATTGTTTGAAAATATTTTTTCTTATTCTAATTTAATAACTTTTTTTGTAGACTTCTGTAACATCATCGTTGCTTTATCGTTTTATCGTTGCTTCCTTGAGTTTTTTTTGTATGAAAAGGGTAAGGCCACGGGTTCGCCACGGGTGCCAATCTGTTTGGAGTCTGCCAACAGCTACTTTAACCAGCGTGACAGACCTTGTTCTAGGCTTGTGTTTAAATTGTTAAACGTTGTGTTTAAATTGTGGAACGACGAAAGGGATAATGATGATTATCATTTTAAGAAATAACATGATGTTAAAGTACTGACTATTCAGGAAAAACTGTTTTGAGCAAGGCAACTTGTAACGCAAAGAAGCTTCACTTTATTGTACAATTTTATGTAACATAATAATTATTAATTAAATTAATGTTTGCCAGGTACGATGATCCGCCGTCAGCGAATTCGTTTGCCCTTTAGCTACGACATGTATTTCGATGTGTTGGATTTGAACATTGGACGCGAGGTAACATTCTTCGGGAAAGTGTTTAAGGTGTGTTGCGTTTGGTATATGCATTTTATTTATGTACAGAATTCCCGGAGATCTAACAAAATTTTTGTCTGTTCTTATAGATTGTTAATTGCGATAATTTTACCAGAGTGTTTTTGAATCGGCTAGGTATCAATGTTCCAGATCCAATACCCTGGCCGGATGCTATAGAGGTGAGTAATTTAAGCATTACTTTGTTAATTGTGAAAAGTTTTTAGCAGTTATAGTATTTTTTAGTTACGATAATATTGCTTTGAATATAGTTAAAATTAAAAAATGCTCTCGTAATTTCGTCATTCTCAAAGACAGCCTTTTTGTTGCTTTGTGAAAGATACAGTGAATATCTAGTTCTATTCTGAGAAAATGAAATTTATATTAATTTTCTCAAATAAAATCATGGCTGTTTCACTTGGATACATGATCTGTCATTAAGCTATGTATCTATCTCTTTGCTATTTCAATCTCATTTATTGTTTCAGAGAATTCCAGATGAAGGCGGCGAACCTAAACATAGGCCTTTTAGACAGTTTTTGGATTTTGACAGACAAGTTTTAAGGTAAAAGTTTCGGATGTTAAATTTTAAAAGGTTTTTATTCTTACATCGTCCCGCCAGGACCCTTACAGGGTAGGTAGGCTTGGTATGCTTCTTCTACATTCATCATTTCCGTCATAAACGAATGCCGACTTAGGTGATATCGGCACCTAAATGTATTCATAAGCTTTTTTTGTACATACATATGTATGTTCCGTTTTTTAGATTTTATGGCTATTGGGATGATCGTGATTCTCAGTTCGGTACACTGCATCACCTTGAAATTCATTACTTCTTAGCGGACGATACAATGGAAATAAAAGAAGTGCTTCCATCGAACTCTGGTATGGAGGCTGGACCGATGTTTTTAAAGAGAATGAGACTCCCCAGGGTAACTTTTTCATTATTTTTTTTATGAAAATTAAACGTAGTAGTGTTTATGACATTTTTTTGCAAAATTAGATAACGTTTCGACGAGAGTTTTGTATCAAAATAGTTTTCATTTTTCAGAAAATTCCATCACATGTAGAAATGACTGGAGGACCTAAGGTGGCTTCGTATAGTCCTGCCGATTTGAGCATTGGTGCTGTTGTTAATGTCTACGGACGCAAAGTTGTTCTGACAGATTGTGATGCCTTTACCAAGGAATATTACCGTGTTACTTATGGATTCGGTAAGTATTGCGATAAGGATTACATTTAATTGTATTAGTAAAATCTTAAAAAAATGTGTTCCTTAAAATTAAATATAACTTGCTGTAACGGTGAAGGAAAATATTGAGAGGAAACCTATACACCTTTGGATTTAGAAAAAAAGAAAATTTCTAAGGTGTGTGAAGTCAGCCAGCCCATACAACCAGCGTAGCAGAACCTAGCTTTAATCCTAGGTGGATCCTAGGTGGCTTTAATCCTATAGTGGATCATAGTCCGGATTTGTGCCCGGTGTATGGCAATAAGTTTAACGCCTGTTCAAAATTGAGACCTAAACGTAACTGGTCAAACGCGGGAGTTTTCCACACTCCTCTACCTACCTGTTTGTGGCAAATAGGCGTGATGTCACGTTATAAATGTTATGATATTCAAAATTTCTTGCTTTTAACAATTTTATTGGTTTTGTTTAGATGCGTTCACTCCTCTACCCTTACCGAAAGATGAAGGCACAGAATGCATTAGCGCAAGCTTGGCTGATCGTCAGTTACCTCCGTGGAATGGCTATGGCTCATACGATGATTCCGCTGAGAACTGTCGAACCGTGGAGCCCAAAGCTCCCCATCGTGATTTTATTAAATTCCTAAACAAAGATAGGTGACTTTTTTCTGTCTTTTTTTTAGGACACTTTTTTCGGAATAGTATTCGGTATTAATAATTGAAACAATTTCTAGGATTGGATTCGATTCCCACATCCTTCGATTCGCCGCTCGTCTCATAAACGATAATCCAGAAGACAGGCGTCGATATTTTATCGTCAAATACTTTTTGTGTGACGACACTATTGGAATTTTCGAGCTTTGCGAACGCAACTCTGGATTTAAGGTAACATGTCAATTTTTCTGAAGCGGTGAAGAGAAACCAACTTTGACGAATGTATATTTTCAGGGTGGCAAATTTTTCCGTCGTGACAAAATGTATCTGCCGGATGTGAACTTCTTTGTGCCAAACGAACCATCTGCTTACACTGACAAAGACATGTGGGTTGGTAACGAGCTGGTCATCAACAAACACCGTTTTCAACTGATCGCTGCTGACGAATATGCTTTGCGCTATTTGGAAATTCATGCGAATGATGTAAGTTAAAAGAATAATGAATCAAAATTCGACGTACTACTTCAAAAGTACTATGTATTCCTATCAAAAGCTTATACTTGGGACGAGACAAGTAATTTTTTCTTAGCGATTCAACTAACGTAATATCACCCCTGTAATTCCCGGAGGGGTAGTCAGAAGAGTGTAGTACACCACCACATTTCACCAGGTAAGTTTAAATATATATTCACACATATCCAGACTCCGAGTCACTACTAGAAATTCTAAATTAGAAAAATCCAACATCCGACCTGGGATTTTAACCCAGGACCTCCCGATCGGTAGTTGCGCTTGCAACCACTGGACCAAGGAAGCAGTCGCGATTAAATTATTAAATCATTATTCATGTCTGCAGTATCCAATGGCCAATATTGCGCTTATAATGGACAAGATTCGTCGAACTCTAGTATCTCAAGAGAATGGGTACAAGAATTTCGTGGCTAAATATATGGAAGCGGTAGTGCCCCATAAGAAGGAACTTATGTCTGTTTTATGTTTTAAGTAAGTATAACTTCATTCTTCCAGATTTCTATCATCAGACTAAATGTACTGAAGGCTACATCCATACCTTGTAAACACTCATTTGAACAGGACGAACTGTCGATTACTACTTTGCGTTGCAGACTATTAAACAATGGAGCACATTGCCGGCGTCTATTTCTCTCGATTCATCAAACATTATTCAGTAAAGATTGAATAGGCACTTTGTAGGCGAACGTGCTACATCCTAGGGTATACCTTGTTTCTGATCAAGTGACTTTGTGACTATGACTACCGAAAAAGAGATTTTCATTTACAGAAATACATACCCACGTGTAAAATCATTTTATTAAAATAAATTCTTATTCACAGACAAGCACTGAAGGAAATAATGTGCGAAAAGATGACTGAACATGAATTTTTGACGCTTATTCGTTATTTTCGCGGTGACCCCGGTAAAGAACAAAGTCCAAGGCGTGAAATGATCAGGTACGATAATGGGGACATAGCGTGACGCATCGTTTGATACAACCTGTCAATAATTTTGGAATTGGTAATATTCATTTAGGGTAATATTCATTTGTGTCCTACCGTTTTGGGGTACCCCGCGTCTCGCGATTAATATATAGCGATAAATATATCGCGATAAACGATCGAATAATATATCGACTGCCTCGTTGGTCGTGTTGGTTGCAAGTGCGACTGCCGATCGGGAGGTCCCGGGTTCGATTCCCGGGTCGAAC
>DWDT01000477.1:0-20823 GCA_018245595.1 Microceris scylla
AGCTATCTAACACTGAAAGAATTTTTCAAATCGGATCAATATTTCCTGAGATTAGTATAGATTCGTAAAGAAGGTATCCATTATCCAATTGCTCTAGGTGTTTAGTAGGATAGGACAGGGTAATCAAGACAGGAAGATTTTCGATTCTAACAAGCATTAATTTGAGTAGGGAATGGTTGATCAAAAATAATAATGCCTTAAAACAATTAGTAATTCATCAGAAATAATTAATGCCACATTAGATGATTCATGGCCAAAATGTCATTGAATTGGCCTGTCGGTTCAGTAGTTAGTGACCTCGAATGCTTATGCGGGGGCTATGGGTTTGAATCCCACCTACGGCAAATACCTATATGGGAGACTTTTCTATCCCGCGGCAGACATTAATTTGCTTTCCAGGTACAGTTTTTGAGCTAAATCCTAGTCTTTTAGATTAAAAGCTTGTTTTTTATTAAAAACATGTCATATTAAATGAAAAGACTATTTTCCTTATTAAAAATTATGTTGTCTAAGATTAAAAGGCTATGTTTTTCCTATTCAAAATCTATGTACTTGTATATGTATGTAAATAAGGTATGTACATAATATAATTCCAGTCCGTCGTTCATGCTGTCCACTCTGGCGTTTACGTGCGTGGCGTTTGTGACGGGCGCGCTGGCGTGGTGGGGGCCCACCTTCATCTACAAGGGGCTCGAATTGCAACCCGGCTTGAACATCGACCAGAAGTCGTGAGTACACACATGTTTATATATTTTCTAGGGATGTCTTTATAAGCCGCTGGTTATCACTAGGTCGAATATTGATTGATTTAATTTTGTTTTTAATTAATCGATTTTGTTTTTATATTTTCATACGTAATACAATATTGCAAGTAATCAATAGAATATAAGGCTCAATACAAGCTCAATATATCGATAATAATCTTCGAACAAATAATGATAGCATTACTCCTTAATTCGTCTGTAAACATTTTGATACGTGTCCCTGAACTTTTAATACGCAAAAATTTATGTACCTTGTAGTTTTGAAATATACACATTATATTAAAGTTTTATTAAATGCTTCTGAGTAAATCGACCGTAACAAAATACTAATATAATCGAACTGTTTGCTCTCCTTCACTACACCAGCGGTGGCTAAGAAATTACTATACAATGCGTGCGCGGTGACCTGAAAATTATTCGCTACATTAATATTTTTTGAATTGAAGAAACGTGATTACCGTTTTGTACGTAATGGTTTTACGGTACTGTGGTTCCTCGCACAACTGTACTACTTATGAATGAATAATCATAAATCTTAATTTATTTAAATCTACAAAGTATTGCCCCACTTCGCAGTGGAGAGCAAAATGTATTACTTTCTTTGTCGCTTTTATGTGTGCTCGATTACGCTTCACTAATTCAATGAACATTTTTATATTCATCGTTTTCCAATCGTGCAACCCACGTGCGGGACCCGACCGACGCGAGATTTTCGCGTAAAAATTACTACACTAAACATCGAGAGAAACTAAAACGTTACATTAATACAATACGCCGCTTCGTAGTTTAAGTTGCAAATAAAAACATGGTATACGCCATAAATACACGGTCGGGACGAGCACAAAAAACGAACGCTAGGCTAGGCGTTTCGGGTTCGAGTCCCGGCATAGGAGTGAGGCGCGGTGTGCGCAGCGTGTCGCTGCGGTTCGGGCTGGCGGGCATGGCGGCGGGCGCGCTGGGCGTGCCGCTGGGCGCCGCGCTGGCGCGCCGCGTGCGCGCCGCCGCGCCCGACGCCGACCCGCGCCTGTGCGGCCTGGCGCTGCTGGCCTCCGCGCCGCTCGTCTACCTGGCGCTCGTGGCCGCCGCGCGCCACTACGCGCTCACCTACTGCCTCATGTTCCTCGGCATGCTCACCCTCAACCTCACCTGGTCCGTCGTGGCCGACATCGTGCTGGTGAGCCCCCGGCCCGCTCCTCCCTCCGTCGCCCGCCCCGAACCCGTATTCCAATGAGAGAGAATATTCCGATGCACGCCCGGTTGTACTCATGCCTCACTAGGTTTCATGTCATCGCGCTGCCCTGGTGAATGACGCTTTGTTTCGTAACTAATACATATCGACCGAGCCCGCTAATGTACCCTATATAAGCATAATCTGCCGCATGGACCGCGAAGCACCCAAAGATTATCGCCGCTGCGATAGTCGTAGCGAAAGCTAGAGAGCCCCGTAGCCATACCTAGTTATCGACGTCGGTCGCGGAGGTGCACCGGTAACCTTCTCTGGCGCTGACGAGGTGTGTGTGCGAAGGGTGTCGCTCGTGTTCGGCGCGGTGACGATGGCGGCGGGGCTGCTGGGCGTGCCGCTGGGCTCGTGGCTGGGCGCGGCGCTGCTGGCGCGCTGGCCGAGCGCGCACGCCGTCATCTGCGGCGCCGGCCTGCTGCTGTCGGCGCCCGCGCTGGCGCTCAGCCTGCTGCTGGCGGACCGCTCGCTCTACGGCACCTTCACGCTCATGTTCGTGGGCGAGGTGGCGCTCAACCTCAATTGGGCGCTGGTCGCCGACATGTCGCTGGTAAGGGCCGCCGGTGTCCTTCGCTTTGTTGCGCTCTCTGTGTCAGTTTTCGTCCATGGGCCGTCGGGTCGATTTCGCGCGGTCGTGGTTACGCTCATCCGAGGTTCCGGTGCTCGGCACTAAATTTAATTCGCTTGCGTTTCGCTGACTTCTGACATCGTAAGAGGGAGCGTGCTGAAATCGTTATCCGATGACGGTTTGTATTATTAAATGCATGATAATTGTTATGTATTGTGTTTGACGTGGCCGAGTTGGTTTGAGCGATTCGCTTTTTTTAATTTCCTGCCTTGATGTTTGTGGTGTTTATAGTTTTAACGGTTGTAGCTAGTTGCATGAATGTATGTAGTAGTAACTATTTAGAAATGCACTCTAGATAAATCATTAGTAGCTTCACAAAGGCATGTCACTATTGAAACAGTCACTCATGAGTACAATCTTTTATATAACGATCTTAAATACGAGAGCTCCTTATTCTTATCTCATTGGAATATATCTAAATATCATAAGGACGTCGTGGCGGGTGTACTGGTTTATTTTTAAATTTTCGAAAATAGTGACATCTATTGGTGGCTTCACTAACTTCTTTATGGATGTAGTTCTCATGTTAGTCGTAGTAGATAAAATGTTGCTAATATAATGTAGATGGCGCTAGTAGATGTATGTTTCTAAAGGCTTTCAATTGGTTGACAAAATTATCATACATAAAGCATACGTTATAACATTAATGTGAAGTTAAGTGATAATTACATTGCAATTGAAATGTTCAAGTAAAAAATGGTAATGATAAAATTATATAGATAGATTATTTTTAAAGTACAGAACTTTTACGTCAGAGTATGTTAATCATGCAATGTACATAATATATTTTTAAATTTACAGTACGTCGTCATTCCGCCCAGACGATCGACAGCGGAAGCGTTCCAAATTCTTTTATCGCATATGCTTGGGGACGCTGGGAGTCCCTACTTAGTGGGAATGGTGAGTATATTTACAAACGTTTTTCAATTTCTTTTCAATTTAAAGAAACAAAATTTTATGTACGTTATTCAGTGAAGTCGGTGATATGATGTTTAAAGTTTTAATGCATGATAAGTTAAACATAAGTATCATTTAATATGTTACAAGTATTTATTTATTAACCTAAATAAAAAAAAAAATATCCTTATTATTATGATACATTTTGTAATAATAATAATTTTTGAAGTGGCAACGTATATACGAGCGACATCGGCATCGAATATGTTAAAACGTTAACCGTACAGGGTAGAGATGAATAGAGAGCGGGGGCGGTAACGGTGAGCGTGCGCGCAGATCTCGGAGCGGCTGAAGGCGGCGGGCGTGGCGCAGTTCGGCGCGCTGCAGAGCGCGCTGTTCGTGACGTGCTTCGTGGAGCTGGTGGGCGCCGCGTTCTTCCTGGCCGCCGCAGTGTACGTGGTGCGCGACCGGCGCGCCGTCGAGCGCGCCATCGCCGGTACGCCGCCCGCCCCTCCTGCCACATGCTTATGCAATCATGCCTGATCGTATCGCGCTTCTTTCGGTTCATAGTGTGCATTCTATGGCAGTTTTTGCCCAGCTAGTCCATTTAATGCGATAAATTAGCTCCGATGATCCAGAAATGGACGTGTAATTCGTTATCCTCAGCTTGAGTCCATTGCTGGACATACGCACCCCCAGGAGAATTTTTGCCCATGACTCCGGGTAATAACGTCCGGGGTGGAGATCTCAAAATGCAATTTCTCACCCACCCTAAGCTGCTTCCCCCTTGGAAGCCGGTGCAATTAGCCGTCCCATGTTTATAGAAGTCATTTCACCATACTATTTACTCCATTTAATACGAAATTATAGATCCCTTCGAACCCAAACCGGAGTACGGTTGCATAGATCATTCCCCATAAACGAATTTATCTACTCACTAAATAAGTGTTGTTTTACACTCGTCTTCACATTGTTTCAGTTGCTTCAAAAATAGTTTAGCCAGTAGGTGAGTGTAAAACGCACCATACATGTTCGGGCTTTGGGAGCATGGTCGTAGCTTCTGGACGTAATCGGGGCAAAACCAATATCATATTGCAACCACTATTACTCGTTGCACTGTTAAAATTTTCTAAATTATTGTTTTTTTCCAGAGGCCGAAGCTCAGAGCGCTGAACCGTCGCACAGTAATGCGCAGGAGGAAATAACGGACGGAGAAGAATAGACGACCTTACCGGGTAGATGTTCTCAGTCAACATTTAGTTACAGAACTAAATCCGTGGGAGCTGTGAACTTTCACTATCGAATAAGGTTATGTTCCTCGATCAAGTTACATAAGAATTGTCAAGTATGAACGCAGAACCCTTACATGTCACCATAAGGTTCGTGAGCCGCCACTTGCAATTTTCCTGCATTTGATTGTTATGCAAGATATAGACTGATCCGTGAAAGCTTAGCATCTGAGCAATGAGAACGGGTGTGTAATGTTACTATGTGGGATGAGACAGCGTGACTAGATACATAGTAGTAACAATTTGATGTAGATCGTAATTTAGGCATCACATTAATCCTCTCGGCTACTCGTAAGAAAAATTGTGCCTATTTATTAAATAATCATAGTAATTATATTCCATGCAGATCGATGCCAATGGACTCGGTGATTATGACTTAAATGTCCATGTAGAGGTGTTTTTCTATGTTATATGATAAATTAGTTGACGGCACCGCGGTCCAAACGCTAACATTTGAACAATATGCTACAGTCATAGATGGTTTACTTTACCTCAAGCACTTGTTACACAAGAAATAGGGTCTTAGTTAGTTTTTATTAATTTGATTTAAATTAATATATTTAATAGATATTTCAAAGTAAAATAAATTAATGCGAAATAGATATTAATCATATTTAAATATATTATTATGAATACCAAGTATTTATCTATAATGAAAATCCTGAGCTGGTTAATGAAAGTTTAAATCATTAAAATGTATAACATGATGTATGCGTTGGTGTGATGTTTATGTATAATGGTATTTTATGATGATTTTTTTGGAGCGATTCTCTTTAGGGACACGGCGGCGGTGGTAACTGATGAATATAAAAACTTCCTTCTATTCATTATTAGAACCGATGACGTAATCTAACGGTTACCGCTCACTTCATCGCTTTCGTCCTTCCTTAAACAGGAAAATTCTATGGACAATTGGCTGCAATACCTTGCTACTTACTTCTGCTATATGTACATTTATAGGTTTTGAATGATGGATAACTTTAATTTGCAAAATTATACATAAATGTCTTATATTTTCATCTATATTTTAGAATTGTCAATTAAAGTACAATAATTTTTATCTCAGAAAATTGTTTCAATGCAAGTAAAATGTATTTTGCCAATCAAGACTGAAATGTATGTTTAATTTTTATCATATAATAAAAATGGAGACATGTTTTGTGTAAATAAGGTGTAAAGAATGATATTGAAAGAAAATAAATAATTTATTTTTTAAAATCAGCTTTATTTTAAATCTCACGTGTCATTTTTTGGTGTTCTATTATAACAATTACACAACCATATTTGGGTAAACATGATAGAATTTTAGCTGGACTTTGAAAAAAACATATTCATGACATCTATTTGATGATATATTTATAATAAAATAATGGCTGACATAATGAGGTACTTTCATATCACAATCATTTTTAATCACAATTACATTTAAGAGATTAACTAATTAATCACTGACTATATTATTAAAATTAAATCGGTGGGCAACTGTACTTCACATTGTTATTCAATTGGAAAAATATTTAATAATATACAATTTCACTTATAACAATTTAAAATAATAAAACACCAAATATCCATAATAACAAATTAAGGAAAATCAATAAAATCTAGCAGACAATTATATGTTAAAACCAGGCTGAAACAATCACACCTTGAATATGATATCACACAATTAATGTGAACTAATTATAATTAAAAATAAGTATACATTCTGACATGGTAAATCCAGAGAATACTAGTCAAGTGTATACACAGTACAAATAACATATTCACTGTTTGAATAACAAATGATGTTATTTCACTGTTCGGAAACTCTCATTTCAATTTTTGCAAAGTATTTTTCACATGTTTAAAATATAGAATTCAATTGCGAAAGCTCAAGGCTATCGTCCATCCATCATTATACTTATGTGGAGTCACAAAAAAACTTAACATTTGCTTGTAATTGTCCCTCAATACCAAGTCAAAACATTATGGTACATATAACGACATAGGAATAATACATACATACATACAGGAATCATGTCACGGGTAATTATCTTATTAAATATAGTTAATGTTCAACAACTAAACAACAAAAATAGAAACAAAATTTAGAATAAACACTAATATCTAGTTAAGTACCGAGGACTGGTATATCAGTAATACACTTAGTCTTCTGAGCAACTATTAGTTGAGCTTGTGTCATCATTTTTGTCATTATTTATTGCATAGTTATCTACCTTCTGTCTTTTTGGTAGACGTTCGCATAGGGCAACACTGGGACTAAGTGGTCTCTTATTAGTTGCAAACTTTTTCACTACAGTTGCATTATTGTTCTCTTTGTCCATATCAGTTGTCAACATATTGTCATCAATTTTGCATTGTAAACTTTGTGATAGGAGCCTTTCTACTTTAATAGTAACTTCAGGATCCTGAAAATTGAGTGTAAAAATGTATGAAGTAATTTTTGACATCTTTTTAATGGTTTAGTATAAAGAGTCAAATCTATAATAAATTCATAACACGAGTTAACATGCTTAAAAGATTCCTTGCAAATTACAAGAGAAATATCATAAAAGTAATCTTCAATATAGCTCTTTAACTGTTTTTTACTGCACAGATTATTCAGACATAAATTGTACTGCACACAACATAAGGAATTTTAAAAAGTGGTAAACTAATATATGTATTTGGTTTATTATTTAATGGTAATCTGAAGTGGTCAGAATGAGTAACAAATTAAATTATATACCTGCATCCAGCTATGATTTAAAATTTGATCCAGGGTTATTCTTTTCTCCACATTCACCATGAGCATTTTCTTCATGAGCAGTTTGGCCTGCAAACTTACGCCTTTCCAATGTGAGTGAGAGAACCGGTATTTGCCACTAAGGATCTGATCTTTAAGAGAGATTTCCTTGTAATCTGCCGAGAATGGCAAATAACCCACAAGACTGGAAATTATAAAAAAAAGTCAATTATTTCATCTCATATGGTCTCATCTCATATGGTCTCATCTCATATGGTTTACATGTAAACATTTATTGTAACGAACAAGTTATAAACTTATTCAGAATTAAAATTTATTCAGGTAAGTTCACATGTTTAAAAGCAACCGAATCAACAGAAAAAGTGGGTAACTTTAAAATAAAACTTTTAATTGAACATTTGTGATTTTAGAGCTTCATTAATTAAAAAAAAAAAAACAGTACATGCAACACTTATTAAATGTTGTGAATGAAGAGTTACAATATTGAAAATAATATTTTGCTTGTGGGCGACCAACTTTTGTTATAAGTAATTTAAAATTTATATTACTACATTATATAGTATTACCTACCAGACAAATAGTATAACTCCCAAGCTCCAGACATCAACTTCTGGACCATAACTCTTTTGTCCATTTGCTCTCAGCACTTCTGGTGCTAAGTAAAGAGGTGTGCCACACACAGTCTTCATAAAAGAATCTTCACCAACAAATTTACTCAGTCCAAAATCAGTTATTTTAACTATAGTTTCGTCATCTTTACTCTGCAGTAACACATTCTCAGGCTATAGGAAACAAGTAAGAAATTTAATCTAAAGAATGGTCTATTTGAAAATTTATGAAAAATATATATTCAAGGTCCGTTACATACCTTTAAATCTCTGTGAGTGATGCCTTGAGAGTGAAGATACTTAACTGCCAATACCATTTGTCTAAACAAAAACCTTGTGAGCTTCTCTGTCAAATTACCTTGCTTTGTTATTCTGTCATATAACTCTCCCCCTTGCATTAATTCTAGCACAATGTATACAGCTTCGGGAGAATCAAACACTTCTTCTGTTGAAATTACGCATGGCTACAATCAGAAAATAATCGACAATTAAAACTTAATTCATTTACTCAACATTAATTCCAAAATAATATAATGGGCAATGTGTACTACAATTTCAAATCTATCACAAATTGAGATGTGGTTTACAGTGAGAAGCAGGGCTGAGAAATGTAATAATAATTGTACCAGCCAAAGCCACACCAAAAGATTGAATTTGGATTGGTGTTGTGATTGATTACACTGATTAATTTAAAGCAAATTAAATATGAAAAAAAAAAAATTTCTAAGGTGTGTGAAGTCTGCCAACCCTCACTTGGCCAGCATGGCAGACTATGGCCTTAACCTTCTCAATATAAGAAGAACCCATATTCCAACAGTGGAATTTTAATGGGTCGTTTATTATTATTTATTTTTAAACAATATGGGATGAATTTAGAACATCCATCCATTCACCTTTAGAAGTCCACTGGACATGTACTGTCCCTAATTGATTATACTCCACCCAGTGCTGACCCTTTTTTATACAGGTGTATTTGCAGTCACCAACACACACTACCAAGCATGATCACTATGGTGAAACTTCCCATAATGTCCACCACCACAATGTTTAGATAATATGCAAAAAATTAAGCTTCAGTAGCTGGGATTTTAAAATACATGGCATCTTGACAACTTCAGTTGACACCTTGCCTTCGGCTATCACCACTCAACTCATGCAGTATGTTTGTTTGTATAATATGTATCTGAATGAGTTAGCATTTAATATTTAAACTGAATAGGCTGTAAGTGAACTTACATGTCTAAGAGCTTTCAAAATCTTAACTTCATTCATAATCTTTGCAGGGTCATTCAGATTGTCCACCTTACCATTAGTGAGTCTGCTTTTCTTTATTATCTTCATGGCATACTTTGTGCATTTTACCTACAATCAAATTATTCTTCAGTATATACTTATATAAATACTTTACTAAGATAGGTAATGACATATTAGTAAAAAATTCATAAACAAAACAACATAACAGGAAAACAGCGGCTATATTTCCTATCATTGTTGAAGAGTAATCGTATTTAGGTTGTGTCATGTATATTAAATAATACAGATTTATAATATGAGCTTCAAGTAGTAAAACTGACCTTATTATACACTAGTTTAACTACACCACAAGCTCCTTGCCCCAACACTCGGGATATGTAATATTTCTGTAGAATATTACTAGGTATTCTATCTTGATTGTTTTTGAACAGATCTTTGAATAAAAAAACTAAAAAAAAAGAGTAGATTAGTTGGTTATGCTTGTATAGTGAGTTTAAAAATAAATACAGCTAAACTTGAACATACTCGTAACTTTTGGATGTGTAACAGATATTTCATCATTGTCATCTAGTACCCGACTGTTTCCCTTGCCAATTATTTCTTTATTCACAAATGTCCCATTATAGGACAGATCAGTGATTATAGCTGGGCTCAAGACCTCCCTAAAATAAAGTCAGATTATTTTTATAGTCAATTTACTATTAATTAAAATAAGCATAATATAATCCACACAATATTTAATAGCTATTGTATCATGAAAACATATTTAATCCTTTGATTTCTGAGACAGGCTCAGTATTAGGTTGAGATTGCAATTATAATAGTTTTAATAATAAAATAATGATGTCACATGGTAAGACCAAAACCAGGGTAATGTTCCACTGCTGTGCAGGGCGCTCCTTACAGCTGCAGGATGCCTGTATCATGGCCGTAATATCATGTAACTCTAGTGCAGATCCCAATCATATTGATGTAAATTATTGCTTGCATTGAATTTTTATATTCTATAGCTTCAGAAGGCCCAGAGAAAAAATGTGGAGATAAAAATTTTCTTTAACATACTATAATTATTGCATTATGTCACATCATGACCGACTTGTTGGTAAAGTGGTTGCACACAACTGCTGATCAAGAAATCCAGGGATTGATCCCCAGGTAAGTACTCTCCAGTTTCTTTTAAGTTAAAATTCCTTGTAGTGGATTAGTTGATTTGGATTCCTTGGAGTCTGAATTAGTGTCTGGTATGTAGCAATATGCTTTACCCTTATTCCATGTGAAACATAGGGAGTTTTACTACCCTCCTGTGCCTATTCCTTTGCAAGTGACAGGTGTGTTGTTATGTTTAAGCCACATTATTACTAATGTAACCAATGCATAAGAAATAAGAAAGAAGATACATCAAATATTTTCTTACATGTGCATTTCCATTTTAAAAGATGTAAATGCACTTTTGCTATATGTTATAGATGTGTACTATGAATAATGTTTTCTTTCCAATACAGGAACATCTGCATGTTGATTTAGTTTTGGTCTTGTGCTACTGTTTAAATATACAGAAAAATTTTGCACTGGTAAAATTGTTTTGTATTAGTAAGAAAGAATGTATTTTCTGAGGAAAACAAGAAACTTAATGTGCTTTATAGTCCAACACCAGACTAGGCGAGTAGTTTTTTATATAAGTGAAGAGAGTTGCAAATGTACAATCACAAGTAGCCGTTGCCACTCATAGATAACTGCAACCAACCTTGGATAGGACTATAGGATTGGTAGTGTCAATTACTATAATAGTTTATGTAGTTTTTGAGAATTCCAACGTTACCAACCAACTTTGCATTCTTTCTTGTAGATATTATATTATATTTTTTTGTTTGAATACTTACGATAAATCTCGTTTTATTATGAAGTGTTGTTTGCTTACACTTTGAATTATGTCCGCTTTTATAATGTCTCTCTTCAATACAAATGAGCAGTTCATAGCTCTTCCTAAAGTAAATTCGGGCTTAATGAGGTCTGAAAAAAATGAAACAAAAACTTAAACTTATTATAATTCTTTTTTACACTGTTTAAAATTGAGCTTACCATAATATTGCGGGCTTTGTTTTTCTGTCTCTTGCCAGCAGTATCTACCCAATTTTGTTGAATAGAGTCTACCCCAAATACTAGGAATATATGCTGGTGTATTTGGTTGACTCCAGTCCACTTGAGAATTTTGCGTTTGGGTTTGAGTGTTTTCACTATCCGGTAATACGTCGTCACACATTTTGAGAGGCTGTAATATATTGTAGAAATTAAAAACTTATTTAATCATAAGGGTTTTTTGTTGTTTATAAGTATATAAGGTAGTACAACACACAAATATTCACCAGAAATATATTATTATATGTTATATTTTACTTTCCAAGTAAGCTCATGTTAGTGTCCTTAACTTTTATTTAAAAGTTTTGAAGAGTACCTGCACATTTAATCTATGGTATTAACTAGCTTTGAATTTGAATTATGTTTCAAGTTATAGCTCGTTTGTCTATGGTTAAAGTGCAGAAAACATTTTTGTAAAAGTAAAAATAATAATTACGTGACCTATATTCTTGTATAAAACTTCATTTTCTTTGAAGATAAAATTGTGATAATGGTTAAATTTTTCTTAATATTTATCAATTAAGACGAATTCAGGCATCATTATTATATTATTTCTCAACGGCGTTTTGATGTAAGTTAAAATTATCTAAAAAATTATATTACTGTGTTCGATCGTGACACTATGCAAGAACTTTCTTATTTTAGCTAGCTATTTTTAACTGTAAACCATTTTATTGACTGATAGGAAAAAAATTTGTTCTGAGCCACTTTATCAGTATTCTATTCTCAATTGACTCTCAGTTGATCATCGGAGGAAGATCAAAATCAAAACATATATTTAAACATATAATTTATTTCGCATCCGGTAGACAATATCAAATCATAATGATCTTTGTGCCTGTTCCCTTGACGGGGTGGGCAGCGAGCATTGAGTGTCAAATATATTTATTGTTACATACCAGACCTATCGTAAATTTAATTGTATTTTTGAGATATAATCTTAAAAATAAACTTTAGTATTATTTTATGGGCAATTTGATGGTATTTTTTTACTATACAACTTATAGTACGTAAAATTTGGTACTTTTCACATACCAAATAACGTTGAGTAGGGAATTCGTGGTAAGTACAATAATAACTATTGTTACATCACTTGAACCGTCTCGTTTGACTGCTTTGTTGGTCGAGTGATTGCAAGCATGACTGCCGATCGGGAGGTGCTGGGTTCGTACCCCGAATCGGTAGGTACTATTAGATTTTTATAATTTAGAATTTCTTGTAGTGAGTCTAGATTTGTGCCCGGTATATTGCAATAGGCTCACCACCCATTTCATGGGGCCTAAAGGTAACTGTTAAAATGTGGGAGTGTACTACATTCCTCCGCCTAATCCCTTCGGGGAATACCGGCCTGATGTTACGTTACATCATTTGAAATGTCCGCAGAAATTTAATTCACCATTTAAGTGAATTGCATTATTATTCTAGCAATATAATCTCTAGCCATAAAATCACACCTATATATCCCATAAGAGGCAGGCAGAGGAGCGTACTACACTCTCCTCCATACCTGTTAAGTCATACATCACATGATGGAATAATGCGTGAACCTATTATTGCATACATCGGCCACAAATTCAGACTCCGAGCTGCTCCTAGGAAATTAAAGTAAAAAGAACGTAATAGTACCCAACCCGGGGATCGATTCCGAAACCTCTCGCCTTACCCTTGTTCCTTTTTTCCCTATTAGTATAAATTTATTTTCTGTTATGAGACATTTGGTTCCACAATTCTGTTTGTTTTAATTTTCATTGAATTTAGACGATCTTAGAAAATCGAGTAAGAATGATTATTAACACAATCGTTTTTCTTTTACATGCAGTACACGCTTGTCTCCATTTCCGGATTTTTCTTTCGCCGGAAATTTGCCTGGAAGAGGTCACCTTTTTAAGGATGAGGCCGCTTTTGAGGAACCCAGTGGATAAATTGAATTAATTTTCAACCCTGATTTTTTGTTCAAATTCCATTATCTCTTGCTCCAGAGCAAACTTTTAATTGACACGAGTTCGAGCTGTCACGTGTTCATCAATACAAAAATTCTATTTAAAGGGTTCGTTAGTTGGGCGGCTTAAAGTAACTTTGGACGTAATCTATCGGTTCAATCAGGCCAGTCGTAGAGGCTTATGTTCTTACGTTATTTCGTCCAGTGTTTTCGTGTCGTCCACTGCCACGTTCTGACGTAACGACCTGTCAACTCTTTTATACGAAGCACACAGTACGATATTACAACGCTTAGAGTTGGCTGCCATCCTACCATCACTAGTTGGCAGGCATGCTAAATTACTTGTCTTTTCTGTCAATTGATGTAGCGCTTACAATTCTCAGTCTTAAATCTCGAGACACCACACACGGTCATATGATTCCAAAGAACCTGCCAAAGCAGAGCCTCTATGTAAGAATAAATGAAAAACGATATTTATATGTAAATGTATACTTATGTATGTAGATACTCTTTTTACACCTACATACAAAATAAATACTTGTGTTCATAATATAAATATGTTTCGGAAATCGAACCCAAGAGCCCCGTTCCGATGTCAGTTTTACTGACCACTAGATCAACGGCTCAGTGAAAAGCAATCAAAAGACAACTCCATGGGCGGGACGTCCATATAAAATCCATACTGCGTACTTACGAGTATGTTCATCTTTACGTTAACTTTATAATTACTAGAGGGAATTCTGTCAGCATCTTTCCTGAGGGCTATTGATCTTTATCACTGTATTTCTATTGTACATTAACCGGTATTTCAACCTACTCGTATGTATATCTTTTTTATTACGTTTTAAATAAATGTGTAAATTAGCGTTTTAAGCTTTAAGCCGGTTTTCAATATTTCCCGAATGAATCAAAAACCTGATACTGAAGTACCATAGACACAACCCCATAGAGCATAAACACTGCTTATTAGGTTAAAGACACATTAATACAACTGGTGCTTTGTTGCGATGCTATAACAACTAAATATAATTAACGTAATTGAAAACCTATGTTTCGCCACAAACAAAATCCTTGCTTATCTAGGCAATAGGGTCACATGACGGTAAATAAGGGCTGTGGGCATAAACAAACTTCGTTAGGCTGAAGCGCTCTGAGTATCTAACCCAAGTTTGTCAAAGTTAATAAAAAAATAAATATTTACAGTTTATTACTTTTAAAAAAGCTATGTATTAATATAGTTTGCAACGTCAACAAATCGTTGATATTTTGTTATGTGTCAAAAGTTCGACAGTAAGTTTTTCATTGGACTTACTTTTTATATACTGGTATGAATTTATTAATGGAGCCGTCAGTTTCTTGGACCATAGTACCTATATATGTATAATCTAAGGTTTCACGTCAGTTTTAATTTCGCACAACTGTCAAACTAGGCAACTATCTGACACAAACTTGTGAATAAGATATTAAACCTATGTGACAGTCATATTTCAAAGAATCAAGAATCTCATGTTAAATAAAAATCAGATCATATCTGGGGGCAGCTCACACACGGTCATCTCATTGGATACCACCCGCAAAGTACCCATTGCAAAACCTAGCCATAATGGAAATTATTTCGAAACGGATCTATCTGTGTTCTTAAGAATCAAAATCGTACGAAATGTATTTTATTGAACTTTGAAATGAAGGACGTAGTCGTATATAGGACTTCCTCCATTGACAGACCAGTATTAACCAATAGGTACTCGTGAACTTTCAAATCATGATGATAAATAATTAATTTATATCTGCTGGATCATGCCCATTCTATAGCTATATGTCAGTACAGTACGTTATTCTTTGAAATATCTCTATTATATTTTTAACGTATATCATCATCACCGGTCTTTCGATGTCCACTGTTGGACATAGGTCTCCCCTAATCGACGCCACGCCTTCCGGCCCTGGGCCTTCCATTTCCAGCAGTATCCCACTACCTTCTTCAGGTTATCAGACCACCTGGTACGACATACGCTCCTTTTACCAAAACGTGGCAGCCATTCAATGACCTTTTTCCTTATGGGTTGTCAATTTCATTTTTAACCTACAGAGGTGCTTAAAATCTGCACAACTTGGAATTGATTTCGAATTTCAGAACTATGATACACGCACAAATAGCTTGCACCTATGTGGTGTGCGATGTACCAGAGTACTGGAAAGGTCGAGACGGGTCATGCGTGTTAGTATCACTCAAATTACTACGAAAACATAACCAGAAAGCGACCAGCCAACGGCCCGTCTAAGAGAGTTATTGTAATACACCTTGTAAGAAAAAGGCCGAGTAATTAAAAGAACAAGGTTAAGAAATAAGCTGAGGCAAGGAGTTGAATTTGAATGTGTGTCTTCACATGTATATAACTTTGTAAGTGTTAATCGCTTGAACTCCTTGTCTTATACGTCGTTGCAATACATTATAACAAACTCGTAACTTCACGCCTGTAATCCCCGAAGAGGTAGGCAGAGGAATGCAGTACACTCCCACGTTTCACCGGTTACGTTTAAGTCCCACTATGGAATAGGTGGTGAGCCTATTGCCATCCATCGGCCACATATCCAGACTCAGAAAAACTACTAGAAAATCTACTACTGACTCAAATAGTATTCGTTTCATATAAAAGTAAAACTTATCTAATTATTACAACTCACAGAACAAAATATGTCGTTGCTTGCGATGTGAGATGTGAGGTACATGGCATATTATCTATGATTCTCGGTTTCAATATCACCCTCCTATTTACTATCCCTTGTATACTAACATCCCAGTTATATGAATTGTAGCACTTGTACCACTTTTTTCCCCCCTCTCATTTTGATCTTCCTATTCCATTGTCATTTCGTCCCCTTCAAAATCATAACTTTTCTCCGGGAGCAGGGCAAAAGTTATGCTTGTTTTGATGTCTTTGTCTTTCAGAGCAACTGCATACATGTTACTATCTCTTGTCGCACTGCTTAGTAATTATTTAAATTTGAGACATTCAAATTAGATTACATAATGACATCGTTACTAATTATAATTAATTATTATTAAAAGAGGATTAATCAATTCATAAAATTTGTTTTTAAACTTAGCTCGAAACTCCAAAAGTCCAAAGCAGTGAAACAATCTGTACATAACGGTTACCATATATACATAGAAGACGCGAACACGGGGCATATTAGCAAAATTTTGCCTTTCGATTTACAATCAATAAAGTATCTATTAAACGTGTTACTTCATATGAAGTCTTTCTAAAAAATATATTTTTTGTCAGGCAAATTTATTTGTTGATAGTCTTACTTTATTAGTATGCAAATAAATATCAGTCATTTGAAGATGGAAAAATACTTTTAAAATACTTTTTATTATCTCTATGCATAAATTATTTCTAATACGAAATTATTAGTGCCAAATCTCGTTAAATCTTTCATAGCAGACTCCAAACTGAGTCAAAAAATCTTAACGACGCATATTCACAAAAATATAAGTAACTGCATTCTATTTTTAAACCATTTATAAAACCCACTCGTTTCCATTTACGTTCCGTTCTCCATCGCTGTCAATGTTTATCAAGTAGCCGCAAGGAAAAGTTGTTAGCAGCTTTGTTTAGAAACAACATACAGTTTGTTTGAAACCAATTGTTACCTGGGGATGTTTCGAATGTTGCCAATCGACTGCTACCTATATTGCTATAAATGGCAGGGAGCTCAAAGCTATTAAGTAGATATATTTTATTTATGTATTTCCCTGAAGGGGTAAGCATAGGAACAGGAAGCGTAGGAATAGGAGAAGACCCGATTGCTACTGTAGAAAAATATCCTTAATAAAGACTCGTCTGTCTTATGTGTGGAGCAGATACATCATTACGAACCAACAGAAAATAGGCCATAAAACCAGTACACGTAGATACATAATATGTAAAATAGTAATGGATTTTCAGAAAACGATCTTTAACAGACTGTTTTTATTTTTACTATTATTAAAACCATAGTAAAAAAACATAAATTTGATATTTACGATTTTAGTTTTTCAGACTTTTAGAAACAAGTACCTTAGTAACTTTATGCAAGTATCTGGCAACACGAGAGAAGTATGCAGCAGTTAAAAATAAATAAATACGTTAATAAACTCCTACGCGTGTGATGTCAGACTTGACAAGATGGATCGCTCGCTCCTCTATTTAAAATATGGGTGTAAACAAAGCGTTTTAGTTTTAAACATATCGTCAAAACTGAACAGTTTATTCGACCGTGCGTGAATCGGGATTGGGGCGTACACTAGAGTATAATATAGTTTAATGGACATGCGAAGTCCGCCCGACAGGACGCGTCACGGACTTGATTTATGGACTACACTTACTCGCGTGTCATACGTTACCACTTCCGCTATCAGGGACCATTTGAATGGAGTATAATTTGAATCGAGTGATTAACACCCGCTGTGGATATATATAAACCGATAATATTATAAAAGATCTTCTATAAAGTATCTAAAACACAAGTGTTATTATTCGATTATTAAAATTGCTATTCGCAAGTTTTTCGTTAAGTTTGTGCATAAATTAGAAATAAGTTTAAGAAAAAAACATCGTAAGAATGAATAAACGAATTAGAAATTAACAAAGATCTCTTTTTCATGTTTAATTAAAATTAGGTTTTTTTTCTCGATTGATTTTTTCAGCCTGTTATGCTATGAAAAAAATAGAATCATTAAAAACCCGCATCGTATTTTATTTAATATAATTATATTTAATTAATTGTTATTTAAATAAGCGTGCAAATATCTACCTATTTGACTAAAGTACTCGCCACTTGTACAGCGAGGGCGTTATTGGCAGTATGAATACATGACACTCACAAACTTCCGATGCAAATTGGAATTTCGTTGATATCTCTTTTATAATGTTTGTCATAAACAGACGCAATTATATATGGGGTAATAAGCACGCTTAAAAATAGCTTAAAATAAAATATATATTTTTTTTAATAATTTTCATTTTTAAAATATATTTTTTAATATCTTTATTTTAAAAAATACTTTTACTTCTAAAAATATTTTTATTTTTAAAAATATTTTTATTTTTAAAAATATTTTTATTTTTAAAAATATTTTTTTTTTTTAAATATTTTTATTTTTATAAATGCTTTTCATTATTAAAAATCTACTTTTATAAAATCTGAATAAGTTTTATAAAATCTGATCATCAATAACAGAGTGGTTACACAAAAACTTTTTCCAAATATATGTATGAGTGCATATTATGTTACGCAAATTTATTACATTGTAACAACGACTTGTACCTTGTTGACTTATGAATATTAAAATACATGTGTAAATGAATGAAAATTCGTTCGTGATATTCCATTATAGTTTCTGTCTTTAAAGAAATTAAAACGTAATGTGTTGACTTCAAAATAACTTATTCGACGAATAGCAGAAACCTATTTGTGTATTTTATACGTTATGGTACCTTTCATTTGAATGCTTTCTAGGTAATACGGTTGTTTAATATTAGAAATACCTTTGAAAGAAAAACTTTTAAAGTTTCAATAAACACGAAATCTCATTCCACCTAATTTCCATATGAATTTTATTAACATGCGAACTGAATTGAGACTATAGATTCTTTTATTCTATTTAGATAGATTCTTCTATTCTAGATAGATTATTTTTATTTAAAGGAGTGTTTTAGTCATCAATATCTTGTAAACAACCGTCGTCTTCATATAGAGGTATTATAAATAGAGTAGGGAAGACATAAGGCTGAATGTGAGAGGTAACGTCCGACGGTCAGAAAGAGAAAAACGATCGTGATACCTAGCGCTACCTATGCATGCGCGAGTAGAAAGAAACAGAGAGATAGATAGCCTCATATGCTTTCTCTTTTTTTCGATGGACACGTTTTAGGCTGGCTCCCCTACTCTATGTAAAATATCTTTATGCGTCTTTAAGGCAAAATATTAAAGACACTGTCAGATTGTAAACAGGCATCTAAATAATCCGACTAATTTAAAAGATATGATGGATATTCTTAACATTCAAACGATCAAATCAAATGAAGTGTAAGCACGGCATATGACAAGGATCGCGCCTTAATAGTCCAAGTCCGGAGATCTAGGGAATTCGTCACGTGTAGCCTTGTATAAAGGAAGGATTGAATAGTTAGGCAATCTCTTTGGATAATGTCCCTACAAGCGCAGTTATTATTATGGCCGTCGCAAACAATCTGAATCACAACAAGCAGAGCGCAAACAGATAGTCGCGGCAAGCAAGGGGGAATTATCATAAGAATGAATCAACAATGTGAACCTTTTGTTAAGAGTCCCAATGTCCTATTGTTTTGTGGAAAACGTTTGAAGTTAATTCACCCCGAAATACTTTGAATCCCGACGTACATAATAAAATGTACATAAAAATCGGACTCATTTATGAATTAAAATTATGTTTTTGCAGCGACACAATTGAAGTAAATTTTTTAGTCTAATGTAAAATGGAAGTTATATATAGTGTGTATGTAGGTAAGTACTGCAAGGTCCTCATTGTTAAGACCGTGTCGCCAAGATTCCATAGTGAGAGACCCAATGAAAGCGATACAGCCTTTTAACGGATTCTTTGTCACAGTGTCACGGAGCACCTGAGGTTTATTGTTGCATGATTTCAGGCAGTTTCCTGCGCGCTGAAATTTAGGGTCGATAAAACTGATGAACAGGCTTTTAATAGTACTTTTTTCATTTAAGTTGATTACGAGAAAAATATATAACGTAAAATAATAATATTCGCGTTTAATGCGTTGTGCAGTTCCATGATCACAATTAAATAAGCAATAGTCAAATTCCATTGTATCGATATAGTCATTGCGCTTGGGAGAGCCAATTTGAAAATCTTTTATAGGGAGGCACAGAGTGTAGGAGGAACAATATTTGCAACCGACGCTACATTCAGAGCTCCAAGTGGCGCTGATATTGGAATTTGCGGGGAATGAAAGAAACTTACAGCGGCCTTCGCCAGGCTAATATGACGCAATATAAAAGTGATTCAGTTTTTTCCCCTGCGTAATAATGCACTTTGCATCGTGCGTATTTCAGTATTATTCTCTCCGGATATATGTTTTTAATGACGTAATAAAACCGACTCGTTTCAACACGATGCAGGCTTTATACAGGGTACCATTTGATTGCGCTTTAAGCAAATAATATCATTTGCAATAAAGTAAAATTACCTTTAAATATTAAATTTCTTTTCACTGCTTACATGTATATATATGAAACAAATTAACATGAAAATAGAAGATGAGATGGTAACATTA
>DWDT01000478.1:0-20807 GCA_018245595.1 Microceris scylla
CCCATACATTTAGTATGAGATAGTAGAAAGGTTTTAGTTTCCTTATTTTAAGTGGAATAGTATCTACTTATTTTAAGTGGAATAGTATTATAATCTACTTGAAATAATTTCAAGTAAATTTATAAATATCATATTATATATAATTATAAAACGATAAGGGTAAAATGAGTAGATACTATTCCACTTAAAATAAGGAAACTAAAATCTTTCTACTATCTCATACTAAATGTATGGGAGTGTTTAATGTAAAATTTAGGGATATTTCTAGTTTTATTTTTAAAAACTTATTATTGTCATTTTACTCATTAGGTAAAGTACTTTCGATATCAGTTTAAAGTTTTTTGATATATTATGTAATAGTTACGGAATAATCACCTGTGCACACTTAACGATTACATTCGGTATAGCGGTCTTATGTGAAATAATCTCACAGATAATTACGTCTTCCATACGTTTCGTGCCGAAACACCAGCTCTGTAAATACTTACAACGTTGGTGTTTCGGCAGTATAATACTATAATACATATGTTCAATGGCAATAAAATCGTATGTACTTTTAAATGTTAGCTGCGTCGCGAAGCATTTGAATGTTGCATTATTTCGTATCGAAATCGTCAAAGAAGATGTGTCATAACATCACATTGCAATTTAATATAGTGCAATATAGTGGCCTTCATAGTTATAGTAATGGTTATTATTTGGTGATGAATGAACTATGTTTTTTTTGCATACGCTATAAGTTATACACATATATGACCACTACGGCGTTTACAACAGCGGTCATTTAAATCTACCGCAAAATCACCAGCACAAGGTTGTTGCTAAGTTCGTACTTATCGAGGGTATGGTAAGCAACCAGTTATTATGCTGACTTTCAATTTAAAAAAATAATTGAACAGAGATTTGCCAGTTACAGCATTTAACTGAAATTATACGTAATCACCACCATCGCCAGCATGGGACGTAAAAACGTGACGGGTGAAACGTGAGTGTACTACACTCCTGTGCCTAACCCTTCGGGGATTACAGGCGTGATTACGTATAGTCCTATATTATAACAACGTTGCAATGCTTTGCCCATTGGTACACAGTACGCGCAAGTATTAATATGTTATTATATATTTTAATACTAAACGCGCGGGGCATACGTGTAGCATAACAAGAAATATTTGTTTAAACGAAAAAATTAATGTACAGCATGTTCCATGCGGTACATTCAGTTTTTCATTCCATGGACTAGCTTGAACAGTTCCATGAACTATGACAAACTATTATGAAATCGACGAGATATAATAAATTTTAGATATAGATTAGATAGGAACTCATTTTGAGTGAACAATATGTAGTATTGATGTATGTATAGTGAGCGACAAAACCGAACATATCAGGAGTGTGAAATGTTCTAGAAGCTTCCGCGAATCATCATGTGATCTTCGTTTGTGAATGAAAGCGATAAATATTCTGTAGTGATCATCACATTATCGCCGCAGTGAACGTACACTATTCATTCTCATCACATACTATCCAATCCAATACCGGCTCGCTTGCATGTTATTTTTAAATTGTACCTTTGGGTAAACATTGAAATGGATGGCACTTGAAATTATTTCCGTCACAAAAGTCACGTTATACCAATCATGGTAAGGGTACTTAGTAGTTAGGAGGTGAAGGAAATTAAATCAGTGCACAAAATAATTAAGCATGGTGAACCGGGATTGGAGGAAGTGGATTGAATAGCTATAGAACATGCCACATATGTACATGTTTGACAATATGTATGCGTATCTATTTATTGACATATTTTGAAATACAGAGGGCGTTGTGGATTCGACACGTTAAACACAATATGTTTAAACTCATGGTACAAATATTTTATAACAATATTAAAAGCTTTTGCGAAATTTTATATAAAAATTATAATAACATATTCATATTATTTTATACATTGCGTATAGTGTTGTTACAAACGCAAATATTTATTGTATTGGGCATTGTTGACATAATAATAATGATATATGTTGTGTGGAAATTTTAAAAGGTACCTACTTGTTCCTGTATCTAACTAGGGTATTATATTGCTTAATGCGAAATTAACTGATTTCACTAAGGTGTAGGTACTAGACTGAATGATTTTTGATACATATATTATGGTGCTGTTTATTGGTAAGTGCATGTATGCAAGTATGTGATGAGAAAAAATGTTAAATCCATGTTTCGTTGGTATTGTTTATTATTGACAAACAGGTCATATAATTTGTCACGCATATAATTTCAATTACCATTAATCGTACTCGTTTTTTTTCTAATTCCACGCCTGGGTAATCCATGATCAACAATTCTACACCTCGGTAGAACATGTTTTATATGCAGCGATTGCCACAATTCCATGTTGCAATAGATCCACTGTTCAGCAACCAATAATACAGTTTAAATGTAAAATATCACGTCTGTAATTCAGCTCGATGTAATGTAATAAATTATCCCTGGGCAATGTCAATTACACTCACATAATTATTACAAATATTCAATTTCTATTCCAATGTTTCCAACGTAATAATGATTGGTAAACGTTTCACGTTTGAATATTGTTGAAATTGTATGACTTGTTTATGGTTAATAATACTGTGTTGTGTTAACGTGCGATGGTGGCTGTCCCGTTGCTCATTTGTTGCCATAGCATTATTCGGATACACCGGTAACTTTACGATAATATTCCGATAATATACCGATTATACACCGATAAAGTATCGTTAATATACCGTTAACATATCGATAATTTATACTGTTAATATACCGATAATATACGATAATATTGTGTGGAGTTGGGACAGTTGGCATCGTTCGCCTCGGTTGTACGCTATATGCGATAATAACAAAATACTTGTCGATGTGATTGTTCTGTTGCACAGTTGTGTGCGCTTCGTGCGGCAATGTATTGTTAAGTGTTTAAATCGAGAATGTTCTACTGCAAGGCGGTTTTCGAGTTTGCAGCGTGATGGCAATTTGTGTAACGCTATTTGCACTTAGTGATAAAGTGAATGCATTTATTATTACGTCAACTTGCCCATATATCCACGTTTGTTGACCAGTGACATTTTATAACTGCCATTTCATTGTTACGAGCATATGTATATAATAACTATAAGCAACTCGCTAACGTTATACGGTGTAAGCAATCGTATTTCCATGTTGTTGCTGTACGTGTTATAGACAAAATGTAATGTTGTGTAATTGTTATAATATTGTAACGGATTTGTTACGTGTTATAATTCATTTCCCCCAACAGAATGTTGAGTTCTAGAAATTTCTATGTATGTAAATTTATACAATAAAAGTTATATCGTTTGATAGATATAGTATTGTTAAAAACATATCATTATCTATGTGAATAATAAGCTTATTACGACATATCTACGGCTAGTGTTATATTGTATGGTAGTACCGCGTCTAACTCTTACGTTGTTATCAGTAGAGTTCGGCGAGTGTGGTGGGGAGTTTTCCTATATTCGCTACTCTCATCAATTGTAATGGGATCTCATAAAAGTTAGACGCGTGGCAGCCGCATAATGTTGTAATTGTTATAAATAATTCGTTTAAGAGTCATTTAAGTCTACTTGATATATGTACGTACGGAATAATCAAGTATTTCACGTATTGTTTATTTGTATAAGGGATTTGTGGCGGGCGCACGCGAGGTTGACGTAGAGCACACTGACACTGTAGAGTTTACCAACTGCGGCCAGTGCATAGCCCGAGCGACCCGCCTTGGTACCACATGCATAATGAGACAACATATAGTGATAACTGCTGATAACTACATTAAAAAGTTTAGGTTCACTTGTTATGTAGGTAAAAAATTACAGTATTTTTATAATGTATAGTGCCTAGTGTGTAGATTGTGAAGGAGTTGTAGTTTGCAGCACGTAGTTTGAGGGCTTAGCGCAGTGGCGGGGGCGAGCTCTGCCGGCGTCACGCAACTCGCGCACAAATTCAGATGATATTTTTATATTAATTTCACTCGAGCACATTATAGTATATTTATAACATTTGAGTACATAGCTATTTAATATTGATTGGCTGGTCGTGCAAGCATTCAGAGGCTATATACACTTACACAAGCTGTATGTGTTATACGTGTGTGTGTATATGTGTGTGCAGGCTTTGAATGTCTGTATATTACTGCAGTTACAGCAGGGTCTGGAATATAATAAGTAGATAGAAGTGCCGTGCAAAGCCCATTCTCGCCATCTTGCATTAGGTCGCATTATGTACTTAAAAGATTGAATAAATATATACAATCTTGTGTACTGTCAAAATATGTGCCGGCAACTAAGCTTTCTTCGAATAAATAAAACTAAAAAAAAAACAAAAAACGAAAATAAAACCAACAAAAAAAGGCAATAAAATAATAATAATTAATTATTAACACCCATTATATTTGTATCTTCGTTATAGAATGTGTTTAGTTGCTTTGTAATATATAATATTTCGCGCAAACGGTAGCGTTCAATAATCTACTTTTAATAATTATTTCACATTTTAACATTAACATTTACATCGCTATTGTATAATGTTCTTTTCCCATTGTGTAGTTTTTAAAATGAAAACGGTGAAACGTTTCATGTCGATAGACGATTATTTTGTTAGTTTAAAACATACTAATAGATATTGAAGGGAACAGTGAGTGAGCTGAGAATCCTACCTACTATTTTCAATTGTAACTCTAACAAGTGAATAGTTTGTTTAAAGTAACTATTTATTCTTATTATTCTTATTTAAAAATGTTTGCGTTCCGTATTACCTTTCTAGATAAGAAAATATAATTTCAATATTATTCTAATACGTTAAAAAGACTCGGCTGCCTCGTTGCAGTATGACTAAAGCAATATTTGGGTTATAGTAATTTTTTTTAGTGCGTATCAGTTTGCAAAAATTGTTATTTTCTTGTTTACTCATTACATAACTGTCTTTGCCGTTGGCATGAAAAAAAAAATATAAATGTTCATATTAAGAACTTAATCATATTAAGACCGGACGTTCGAGAGTACTTTTGTCTTAATAGTGGTTGGACACAAGTGCCAATGGTCATTTAATAGCAGATGGATTGCAAGTCAGTTTTCTTCGTTTTTTTATATAAAAGAATAATTTCGAAATAATCGTTTATAGGCATACAACGTTTCCGACTGTCTTATCGCTCTTTTTATCTTTCCAAAATTATCTTTATTACTGTAAAATTTAAATGCGCTGGATATATTCACAGTATATTAAACCTCTTTCTATAACAGTTCATATGTGTAGAAGGCTTTTTATATAGATAATTACGTGTGTTATTAAAGTTTAGACCCTAATTACTCTCACATTTGCTCCTTAGAAGTGCATATTTCTTAACATTTTTGTCTTCATATATTGTTATAGTATCTACGTGACAAGATAGTATTTTAAATACCAAACTTGTTTACAGATTGTTATTTGATTGATAATCCAATGAATTTGTAAATCTTGAATAATTTGTTTCGTTGTGTGTGCGTGTGTGTTTTCTTTGTTTTTCAATGCAAAAGATTGCACAGATCTCGAAAAGGATTCTCATAGATCTCCGCGATAACTCGTATAAAGGATTAGGTGCATTGCCGGTGCAAGAGTCCAACAGTCCAACACCTCACCGGCAGAGCGTCGTTTGTTTTTAGTTTTGACTGGTACGTTGCGTAACCAGAGACGTTCCAGCTTTGGTCTCGACGGTAGCAACGCGTGCCCAGCTGGTCTTAGAGCTCCAGTTCTGTTCGAGACCGGAAGCACAAGACCCATTGCGGTTAACATTTAACACAAGAGGCCCGGTACATCTATTCATTCGCTCGCTCCTCCCGTAAAATAGAACACAAATCAATTTACATTTTATTGAACACATAAAATGCTCACATAAACTAAGTTTTACAATGTCATTGTGATTTATTGTACGTGTAGCGATGTTTGCTAGTTGTATCTGTATCTCATATAAACTGATAGCATAGTCTCGCAATGTATTCATTCATAAAAAGCTATTGTGCCATGGGGCGGCACGGGCAGCCTGTTGTCTGGTAGTTACTATAGATAATTGTCATGTACGGTCAACTCGGGCAAAATAGTTTTAACGTTGGATAATTTTACCTAAAACGTGATGATTATGTGAATATTGGCTGTTCTTGTACCAAAATTATTTACGTAATGTATACTTATAATGTTTTTTTAGTTATATTTGTCGTTTTGTGAAGTTTACGCGATGGTGACGGTATCGAAACTAAGAAACAAAGCAAGTCGGTCCGACCCGAAGTGTACGTACGTCAGCAGTTGTCTGAGTTGACCGTGCGCATTTTTGTAAACTACATTGTCTGAATCCGACTCGAAAGATATTTTTGTACTCATGTAAACGAAGGGAGATGTCACGGTCATCTCAATTAGATAATTAGTTATATAATCGTTTTATCCTTTTTTTATTCACAGGCTATATGTAATATGCACGAGGAGAGCGTGTTCGTCTATGGCTATTTTATTATCCAAATTTGTAAATATTTAGTTCAATTTAACAGTAAGTAATCGTATTTAAGTGTATTGTGATATCATTACTTATATTTCTATCTGTTTTTGAATAGGTTAGCTAATTCTATTTTTTATTTGAGTTCAGGTAATGCAAAATTAATTATTATTTTGATACAAGGAAGGCCAATTATTATTGTCGTTACAAATACTAGCCACTTTTAAAAGCATTGTCAATAAATAATTAAAAAAACAAATTCGTGTTTTATTAATGACCCTTCTACTGCTTGGCACTTTTCACTTTTAATTTCAGCGTACAATTTGATCGTAATAGTCGTTATATGATAAATTATAAATAAAAATTCAATATTTTGATGAAGGATTTTATTAACATTAATTAATGTTTTCCTCTGTTTTCTCAATTGTCGCTGCCTAAAAGTTGTTGGAAATGAGAATTCATTATTAGGCGATTAATGTCTGATATTAATTCTCGTGATATTGGCATAAAATAAAATAAGAAATGTGTTAACGTTTTTGAAGAAACAAAAAGACATTAATAACAAGACTTCACTTTAAAATTTCACGTTCTGAGAAGAGACCGTGTTCAACAGTAGAACGACAAAAGGGCTGATGATAATTGTGTGGTAAGTAATAAGTAAGTAAAACCAAAAAAAATAACATCTAACAAATGCACGGAACATATGGTTTTTCAAATCTACAAACAAGCGCTATTCCAAGCGAAATGACACTGGAAAGATCCCTAAGTTTTCCATGAATGATACGTATAGCTCGTTTGCGACAAGAGTGTGATATGTGAGAAACAATATTTTTTAGAGAAAAGTTCAGAAAGATTGAAATCATAATTATTTTATGACCATTACATAATTATAATATGATATGAATTGTAGATAATTCTATGATATATATCTATCATTATTATTATTAAAAAAGCAGTGATAGCCTTGTAGTTAAGGATTCAGCCTCTCACTCCCGAGGTCCTGGGTTCAAATCCATGGCGCGCACCTCTTAACAAACGTGCGTTTTAAATTTAAATATCACTTGCTAATGGTGAAGAAAAACATCGCGAGGAAACCTATATACCTCAGAATTTATAAAATAAAATATTTTCTATGGTGTGTGAAGTCTTCCAACCCACACTTGGCCAGCGTGGCAAACTATGGCCTTACCCCTCTTAATATGAGAGGAGACCCATATTCCAACAGTGGAATTATAATGGGTCGATTATTATTTTATTATTATTTATTATAATTATACAAGGTATTATATTATTCAGACAGATACATTTATCCCAGTCTAAATTTCAATACCCGGGTAAATTACTAGAAAGTCGCACCACCTTCGCAGGTATCCGTACGGATATTAATGTGAAACTAACCGAGTGTCTATTACGTTACCGCATCAGCAGGGCAGAGTCTCTTGTGTTGAAATTCAATACGAAGATAGCTTCTTGGAAAATGACGTGACAAACTGCTCTGAATAGTTTTAAAGTCAAAAATTATAATGTCTTTAATTATTAAGTTTTCCCAGTTAAAATAGTCGTGGATAACAATTGTAGGTATATATATAAAAATATCTACTATTACGTTTAAAATTATATTATATTTAACCATATATTATAAACTTTTATGGCGTATAGTTTTACAGCGACGTGTCGTCCAAATATAATGGAGACGATGGCTGATAATCTTTATATTTGCAATTTTTTCATGTAGGTATTTAATTATATTAGGATAGTTTTAGTGATGAGTTGGTTTTATTTTTTAACAAAACAAGATTAACTATATTGTTAAACGATAGAGTCAATGGTGAAGAAGTTCCTCTAGTATCAGTACGCTTTGTATAAAGGTGTGTTTGTTATATGCAGATTAATCACACTGATTTTAATTCAAATTGATATAAAATTTTATTTCAAATTATTGTCAAGCAAAAAATTCCTTTCTGCCAACCCGCACTTAGCCCACGTGGTAGATTATCGCTTTAACCCTCTCAATATGAGAGGAGACCCATATTCCAACAGTGGAATCATAATGGGTCGATTATTATTATTATTTATTTATAAAAAAATCCTTTCATCCTGTTGTGCTACTCATTTAAATAAGTTATTTAAATAATCTTGATACATGCTTACACACGGCCATATTATCACAAAGTGAGCATCAAGAGAGCTTGTTATGTTAACTAGAAGGCTGATTAACTACATATATATGTTTATATAAATGTATACCTTTATACAAATTTTACACCCAAACACAGAACAAAACACCGTGCTCATTAAACAAACATTTATTCTGGGTGGGAATCTGACAGCTTTACTAATTCACGTATCATATGATAATAAGTAGGTAGGTACCTAATCGAAGATTTTATTACGATTTCAAGGATAATATTCACAAGATCTCGTCAGAGGTGCTGATTGAGTGGCTATATTGAGGCGGCATCCGTCAGAGGCGACCACTTTCACATGCCCAATGTGACGCTAACTCCACAGAGATGCGGCCAAGTCGTCATGTCAATGCAATTGTAAATACAACGCCCTATACCAGCAGATGCGTTATAAGGTCACGTTAGCACACATTCTGAACGAGTATATTTATGCCGTATTTAAACACTGGTCAAAAAACATACATATATTGCATCTGAAATCTACTTACACTTTAGATTGTTCTTGCGCCTGTATGTGTTTCTTTTACAAGCGTTCCCGATAAAACTAAACTATTAGCAGATCATTTTAAGATTAGTTTCATAATAACACAAAACCATACGATTCACATAGATAATTAATAACAAAATATTGCAATGTACTTAATAAAGTAATAACTGCCATTAGTGAATTACGCGAAACAACTAAAAATTAGTATGCTTCATTAAAAACGAAATATATGGAGAAAAATAGAAAGTCTTTACTTTTATGATTATTTTGTATCTCCTAACTTGTCTCATTCAGTGATGTTCATTTTTAAGGGCTTTCTAATCACCGGACTGACAAAACAATGTTAACATAACTAAGTTAAAAATGGCTAGACAGAGAAGCGTAGTACGCTCATTGTTTACAGAGTTATACGCTCCATGGAATAGCGGGTGAGCCTATTATTATAATCCGGGCACAAATGCAGACTCTCAGCTACAGCTGCGAAATACAAGTTACAAAAACTTAATAATCCTATGGTCGATCACGGGATCGAACCTTTCGCTCAACAGTCGCCCTTGCAAGCAATCAACAAGGAAAAACAAGCCCAAATCGTCTATTATAAGACGACATTACTTCCTCATAGCTGTGACCTGTGTCCATAACTGTTTCGAATAAACAATTATATTACGTAACATCACGCCAGTAATCCCCGAAGGGGTATGCAGAGGAGTGTAGTACACGCCCACGCTTCACCAGTTACGTTTAAGTCCCACAATGGAATAGATAGTGAGCCTATTGCAATACATCGGGCACACATCCAGACTCCCAGTCACTGCTAGAATTTCTAAATTAGAAAAATCCAATAGTACCCGACCCGGGGTTTTAACCCAGGACCTCCCGATCGGCAGTCGCGCTTGCAACCACTCGACCAACGAGGCAGTCAACAACACACAACAACAACAATTATATTAAAAGTATGAATTTTGGATGTATTGATATTAAAAGGATGATTTTCGTATGTATCCAACTTTCTGCAATCTCTGCAATCAATAATCTTATTGTACATTAATTAGCATAATATACCCAGGACATGTACAAAATTAGCAGTTTTCGAAGTTTGTCTTCACAATCATTAGGTTATAAACTCTGAAGAGCTTACAAGACTAGTGAGGAAAGAACGTAACTCTAGAAAAAAGATAGTTGCTTCATTCTTCAGATCAACGAATATTTACACAACGTTTAGTCTAGAAAATAAAATTATTCATTTCTTGTAGAACGGTATGTTAGTAAATTTCCTTTTAGAGGTTTGTTTTGAATTGATATTGTTATAGTGGATGTTTTGGTCAGAAGAAGAATGCGTAACATGGCTCCTGTGCATATATGTATACATATGTATGCACATGTTGCATGTATATTTATATAAACATACACAAGTTTTTAAACATATAAAATTAATACGATTGTTTAGAGGAAATCATAATACGGGTAATAATAGAACTAATGGGCCGTCCGCGATATATTTATTACGTTTAGACAGCCTTAAGAGCTGTATGGTAAAATTATAATGTATCACTATTGACACTGTTGACATCTAAGTGACGTTTACATATATTTACTTCTATAGAACAATATCTGTACAAAAAACGCTAGTGTGAAATAGTTACTAAGTCTCTTCGGGTCTTTTTTAGATTATTTCTTAAGGCTTGCTATTAAATTTACATTCAATCTCTAAAAAGGTTTTTTTTTTACTATACATAGTATAAAACACAGTGTTGTGATTGATCTGTTTCCGTTGAAACGTGGAATTATATAGTAAAAACTCATAAATAACAGACCTTCCATATTATTGGCTAAGAAACTGTTAAGGTATGAAAATACATAGTATATTATACTCATTCAAATACAAGCATAGTCGGTATGCGATGTGTATTTATTATACATATTGTACAGTAATTAAACTTAGCTTCTTTACACAAACAAGGAGTAATGTATACTTATTTCTGTTTATTTTCTCAATGCTTTAAATTATTTCACCAAAGTGAGGCTCCAACGTGGCGTTTGAGAATTTCGGTGTAAGGCTACAAATATTAAAATGAAGACGAACAAGAACTAGTCATGCGCCACTCCGAGCGGCACGTCCTTGACTTTTAAAGCAGTGGACCGAGCTCCCTGTCGACACACATCTTTATTAATTTATTGTCTCTACCATTATATTGTAGACAAGTCTGTTTAAAATCTGACCTAATTCATCTTTTTTTACATATATGGTAAATAAAATGTACACTTAATGTTATAAGTTATAGCGAAGTGACACGCATAAATTTACTTATTTTACTATAAAGACAGTTCGTCAATTTTAGTAAATTATCTCGTTGATGTCTTTTCTATGACGCTATTTTTTGTTATTGCATGAATTCTTTCATATCAATACCGTAGTAGTATAATTCGAATACTTCGATTTTACCAAAACACTAAACGAACAACTATGTGTTAATGATATAAAATGCCAACACTTTAAATATTTGAATGGCAAATAAGGGTACAGTCACATAATTTTACAATACTTTTGCAAATTATTTTTAGGTTTTATAAACGGCGTGGCACTTATTAATAAAAGTTTTATACTAAATATAGTATTTAAGGGATATCAATCATGTATATAGAATATAATTGTGTTGTATCTTCTGCGATAGTTTATATATGGCTATTAGAGTATCAGCAACAAACGGTTTAATGGAAATTCATATAGTATGATTTCTAAAAGGTGTGGTGTTATTTTCTTGTGTGGCCTTACACGGGGCATAGCGGACGAAGCTGGGGCCTCGGACCTTAGAGTGCGACTGGAGGCCAAGCGGAAGTGCCGGTGCAGCACAATCGGTTAAATGTGAACTTAGATCGTGGGACTTCCTTATTTAATAATATGACACCTATGCATATCTCCTGGGTATTATTAAACTAAAAATTAATATACATAGACCTATGATCAATTGAGATTTATTCGTTAAATAAGTTTTTGGAAACGATATATATACTAACATTCTAGCTAACCACCATATAAGTAACGCCTATTATTGAGGGGTTCTATGCTAATCAGCAAAATTGATCAGCCCGAGGAAGACTAGGATTCTAGACATATGCTATTTTCCTGGCTGCGAGAAGAATTGCAGTTATAGTGTAATACCTGCCTAAGCAGATAATATTTTTATGTGGAAGCAGACCTGTTATGCTATGTACAAATTTCTGGGTATCCGTATGAATATTGTGCCTGCGAAGGAGACTTAGGGAGAACTGCTGGAAATAGTTATTTGGTGGGGAAGTAATACATGGCTGGGGAGTGAGTGTCGCTGGAGTCCTGGGTAGCGCAGTGTCTGCGGTGCTGCGAGAGGCATCGAGGGTGAGCCGGTGGTGGCGCTCGTGCATGTGGGCGCGCGGCTATAAGTAAGAAGTGCGCACGCGGCGGCGAGGTTAGTCGCCGTTCGGCAGCGCGTAGCCAGCGGTGTATCCCCCCTCCGACCCCGGTGCGTCCCACCCCCGCTGTAGTTGGCGTACTCTGCCGTTCCTTCACGCACTCGCCTTTCTCACACGACCGGCGATCCTCGCTTGCGCAACCTAGTTCAAAACCGAAAGGTCGCCGCTATTGGCATTTACACGCTCTCTGACATTAACGTTGCATTTAAATGTGTGATGCAGCTTCCTCGTTGAGCTTCACTGTCGCAACTGTGTGTCGTTTGGGAAAGGCGCGTGTGCTGACGCGAGGTTTCTGTTGCAGCCAGCAGCCGGAGTAACCGGCCGTGCGCCCCTAGACGCACCACACACGCACCGCGCGCTCCGACCGCTCCTCGCTCGCCATGGACACCAGGCTAGCGCTGTAAGTACTATTAAAATTATGTCTAATGCCTATTATAGGTATATAATTTATTTGTTTCTATTCAATTTATTTTAATTACGAACATTAAATACGGTTATTTCATCATTGTTTTCAAGAAAAATTCGCTAATATGAATTTATATTGTAATATTTTATCACTATGTAATAATTTTCACAGCATAACTTTCTAATAGGCCATATCTAATTGTGACTTTAAATGACATCTTCGCAAATACCTGCTTAGAACCTGTCGGCGAGTATTGTCGCTTTCATCGAGTGTTTGCATAGATGATTCGTGAGTCGCGCGGGGCGCAGCCGAGCTTTACGTAATTCTAGAAGTTATAGGGATACGAGTCATCTCGTGTCGCGGCCGATACCGCTAAAATTTGATCTGATTTCTCGTGTGGAAATCAGGTGTCGATTGCTCAACAGCAGTCAACTGACATCACGAATGAGGGCGCGTATTTCTCAATAAAGACTGCGAAACATGGCTTTTAAAATATTCACGACTTAGCGCGTACATTGTTTTCCGCACAGCCTCCACTTCGGCTCTCGGTGGATGCACTAGAGCACACAAAATAATTTTCTATAACATGCTAACATTTTGCTAGTCGTCTCCCTGCGTTTCACAAGTTCTCAAATTGGTGGATTTCAACTTAAACATAATTTAGTTTAATAGACGCCGCAAATTTGCGGCCTCGTCTATAAAACTTTCCTCTGTGTAAAGCTCCGTATCGAATCGTGAATCTCTTTGAATTTTCCTTTACGTATGGTGTGATTATCAAGTTGTACTGACTATAAACAGCATCCAGTTACTAATGCATACAAATTCTTGTTTTGTAAAATATGTATTAACAAATCATTCGCTGTCTACGTGTTCCAAAGCTTAGCTATTACGACAAAGTATGCAGCAAGCTCGTTTACATTTCGAATCTAAGCGACATATTGCGAAAATATATGTACGCTTTTAATGAAAGGTAAGTGTACTTATACAGAAAAGGTCGAGTTTAATTATAATAATAAGTAATTAAGTCATTCAACTTGATCTATAACACCATGGTTACAGTACTGTGATACATTGGTAATGCATGCACAAGTAAGTTTCGATCTGGGTATTACAGTGTAGGTACGACTCGATAACAATGATCTAACAGTCTATTGTTGGAACTCTCTCTGTAACGTTTTGCGACACAAGGTGCTAAATAGTCGGGAGGTAAGCTAGAATAGCGCAATAAATTAATATGATAATTCTTCAATATAAAGTTGTTTTAGACTGAACCCTGACCCATTGAATAGGTTTTTTGTTGTCAAATGAAAATATTGTAACAATGTATTTACTCTTTTACCTTATTTCTCGATGTCGATTTTAGTTTAGTGAACTTTAAAACTTGTTAAGTGTCGAATATCAAATAACAGTTTAAAACGACCTTTGCTAACAACTTAAAGATCAAACCTCATTTTAATTCTATCCATTTTCCTCCATTCGCAGCCAAAATTTGTACCTACTTATCGCATGATAAATTTCGGTAAACAAGTTAAGGTTTCCGTGACTAAAGACATTATTAATAATATAAAATCGTAGATATTTTGACATTTTTATTTATATATTTGTTTATCTATGATATTATCTTTGAATACATAAAGAATTTAAATTGAAAGCAATTAATTTTCTCATTTCATAATTATCAGATCTCTATCTTCTGTCATATATAAAACAAAAGAATACTTTCAAATTCTCGATTTATGGATAATTCACGTTGTTTATTTTTGTTTGTATATAAATCTATATAATATAGCATTCCTCAATGACGTCACTGGTAGAGCTTTTCCGACGCAAACCATACAAAGGTCATTTGTTCACTCGTTTTTAAACGAGCATAGATCTGCATTAGTTGCGCGGTACATTTACTTCATAAATACATATCGGTCCGTACCGTATACATATCTCTATTCATCCACTACACGTCAAAATTCTAAACGATGTGTTGTACGATTACATTAACGATCCGTGCGTTAACAAATTACCGTTTCACTTTCCCTGTTAAAAGAAAAGTGACGTTGCGTTTTGTCATTGCTATGTACGTATGTACTACGTAATTTTGGTAAATCTTATTGGAATACAAAGCAGTATCGAAATTTCTCCACAAAGCGGATTCATGTGTCGGTACATCTAGAATACAACACACAAAAAGAAAGTGACCATAGATATTTACATTGCTTTTTAAAATACTGAACGCATTACGTTACGCGATGATCTGCATTTGTTAGTGTTGTTTATCGAATGCGACGCAAGTGTATGTACATATGTAGTTCGCGCGCCACCGCGTGTCGTACTTAATAACACGGCACTTGAAACTTGGCGATAGCCGTTTTAACTAATATTCATTACACTTCAACGTTCTTCAGCTACTGGTTCAAGTGTTACATTAAGAAGGGAATTTTGAAAAAAATATAGGATAAAATTTCCTAGTATATTAATTACTACTTCTCCTGTTTGTTGTTATGTGATTTGAAATTATTGTATAACCTACTATAGAATTGTTGTTTATAAATAATTAATATACGAATCGCAAAGTAACTAACTATTTATTATAGTGTTATCGTGGATTCAAGAGAGTAGTTTTTGAAAAGATTTCAAAATTATCAGCTCATCGCGAAAGGATGACGAATAGATTTGAATTAAATTCGGTGTGGTGATAATTTATTATCAGGGTCAAGGAATAGATATCTCATTTATTCGGAGTTTAAGTAAAACTGTATTTAACAATGAGTAGAATATAAACATTGCGTACACGAGCTCCATTGTCTCATTCAATTGAAATTCCGAATAGTATATAATTAACGGGTTAACTAGTTAGTAAATAACAACTGGTTTATAAAGTGCACATCCATAATGAATCCTGTTCAGCGGTTTGTATAAATATTTTATGTAATCCTCAGTTAGATTCTGGTTACACAGTGGAGATATGTGGGCTGTTTTCAAAGCAATTATTTTATTGGCCATGCGCCAGGTCGTTACGTGTTTATTAGTATCCCATTTAAATTAATTATTGTGATTAATGAATGAAAATGACCTTTATTATTAATGAAAATAAATCAATGAAAATAACTGTAACTTCTAATGGATAATTAAAATCGTGAGGTGGTTAATTATTTATTATTAACTTATGGGGCTATCGCTGGCTGTCTCATTGCTATAGTTCTGTTCCAGTTCGGTTGCAGATGGTCATGGGTGGTAGTGGCCGCTTATGGTTGCTACCCGCTCATTTGCCAGTCAAAAAACTTAAATAAAGAAACTTAGAAATTGATCGCGTATTTTCCTTTATTAAAACTTAAGCTCTATAATAGAGTCAGATTTTTCCTGGAACATGAACGATGGGTTCCGTTGCGAGTATAATTTACGCACATTCTCGTACCATTAGCGAAACTCGTCTTCCACGTGACCTTCACTTTCCCTTTTCATATGTTCGCTGTAACCGCTTCTATATCTTAGTCATCATATCCTTGCAACCGGATTCGGAATTTATAAAAAATATCTCTCTACATCGAGTCGCGAAACTTGTGACGCAAATAGCATTTGCGTTCACTGTCACATTCATTACTGAATCCTTATAACGATGTAGGTGATTAATTAATTTATCCTCAATCACAATTAAATTTCCAATTAGTACCAAACAATTGTTTAGTACTTATTATAAACTGATTATTAGTAATATATTTCATATAACAGTCTTATTCTGGTTACTTTTGTTTTATTGGGATATGTCCACTCGTAACCACTTAATTAGGGAATAAAAACGCAACAAATTACTGATTCACAATGTTCAAATACCGTAACTAATTACCCGGGAACCGTGGCGCGAATGTTTTAATTGTTTAAAAGTTGTTTTATGAAAATTGCCCGGCATGTAAGCGGTCCGTTCATTGATGTTAAGTATCAGTTGCAATCTATGCACATCCGTAACCAACCTAGCAATGGCTGCGGCATTCATTTTATGAACTGTGTAAGTGTAACTTTCATGTTTACAATTAATATTAGATTTTTATTCACCTGAAGCCTCACAAGGTGTTACACAACTGTGATGTCGCGCCACAATAATACTAGTTTGATTGTTGCGGGGGATCTTGATTTGCAATGTATTTTATTTATGTTTCTCAAGCTTTACGATAGAAATAAATTATTCTCTACTGTGACGTAATGACTGGATGATATTGAGTTTATGGAATTTCCATACTTTTAAAATTAATCAATGTGTTATTAAAAGTTTAAAATTAGTCAAATTAAATGTTTTTTGTAAACTGTCAATGGTATTAATGGCGGCTGGGCGCTAGTTAGCCGGGCGCGGGAGGAAGCGAGCGCAGCCCGCTCGCCGGCGGCGGCGCCGAGCGTTACGTCCGAGGACCATCACTTTCGCTTTTCGCATATCATTGAATGTAGACTTGCATACCTTTTTAGGGCTGTCAAAATCACTTTAATGCTAACATTAAAAAACATTACTTACTATTAATTTCGTTTCTTATCAAATAAAAAAAATAATAATTTGTGGAATTAGTGATACGCATTGCTTTCTCCATAAGACTCTTTTTAGGTTAGAAATACATACATGTACATATTTATTTATGCACAATAATGAACATATTTTAAAATATTCTGAGACCCAATGAGTTCCATTTCCATTTTTGAATCTCGAGAATATAACTGATTTAGTTTAAAGAAGTGGCAACCTTAATACTATTTTATCGATCGCTCATCTTATAATGCCTACGAATATGTAATGACAAGTTTCGCCTTGCGTAACATATTTAATGTGGTGGAAATTCGAAATGAATATTAAGTGGATTATTATTATTTCCGTAGAAATCGGGCCATGTCGTTTGTCATTGTTAAATTGTCTTTATTTTGTAATAACAGTTTGTTTCACGGTATGTACATATATGTATATACCTACGGCATATGTATATTAAAATGTATGATTTTGATATTGAACAATCTTTCCCCAGCAAAAAATACATAGGAAAGTTGCTAAGTTAGCTATTTGGAAATAGTATAATCACAACTTTACCTAGTAATTCGACGTAAACATTGACAACACTGAGGATTGCGTGGGAATAACCGACTGCACACGCGATTCATTGTGTCATAATAGTGAAATTAATCATTATAGTCTTGTAACGGCCTCATGCAGGTTATTTAAATTGCAATTTAGCTAAATGCTAAATAAACATTTATTTCGGTAAATGCTATCTCGAAGTGTGTGCTTCACTAAAACACTAGCATAATAGGGTGCAGTCCGACTAACGATTGCGGACGATACAGCGGCGGGAGCTTTCGTAGTGTCCAGCGTTGAAGCAATCGGGTTTGATTCTTTGCACTTTCTACATCTATCGGTGCGATATGTCAAGGACAGCCGGTGGTGGTGACGACGGCTCCGCAGGTCACGACCCGCGGCCACCCGCTAATCCTTCCACGCTGACGCAACCGCCGAATGTCGCTGACGTCCCCTCGCGACTCAATCCAACTCCTTTAGGCTCGCTCCGCACCACTGAACTGCTGGGTCGCCGCTGACTACGTACAGCTGTTGCAACCCTTAATTTTATTTCAATAGCTACAGCGCGGTCAGGCTTGTAGCGATAAATTACGGCAGCATTTTTCTCGGCACGCGCGCGTTCTTGTGCCGCAGTGGCTGCGGCACTGCTAATAGAATCGATGGCGTGTTGAAACACACTGCAACTTACTTGACCCGCCGCGAAAATGCGGTTAGCCCTTAATGTGCTGGGTGTTATTTAGAGCAAGCTCCGCATGCTGCGTGTGTGTATGAAGTTTAGAGAAAAATGGAAATTTCATTAGCTATTTCACTGAATCTTCCCGTATCGCAGATGAATTTGTCTGCAGTAATACAAAGGTAATGCGTAGAAACTGCTTCTTTTAAACGAATTCATAAGAAAAATAAAAAAAAAATTAGGACCAATGCAAAAGTTACGGTCACACGACTATACGCTACATTTGTCATTAGAAACGTCAGTTCTCCAATCCAGCACAATATGAAGTCATCAATGCAGTTACAAAGTCCTGATGACCTTGACAATACCCGGACTTAACGTTATACGTTCGCTACGAATTAATTAGATCTTATGTCGATTATATATTTATAATACGAGTTTTATGTGATATCGGTATAATCTTTGTAATAAAATTTTTGTCACGCGTTGTTACTTTAGGCGGTATACATCGGCCTACTATCGAACGAAGACGCGAGCGACCTTCCGCAAGAATAGAATACCTATTTGGACCTTTATTTGGAAAATTCTTGCGGTTGACATTTAAATTAATTCACGGATCACGTTTTAAGCGAGACGAGTGTTTTTAATAGCATTTATTACAGCCAAGAGCATCAGGTTTGCATTGTTAATGTTACTAGTTCGCTGACTATCTGCATACCTACTACTTATGTTGATGTTTTTTTATTAATTTGTCTAAGATCAGTGTGTCAGGGTGTGAGTTTTAATTATTATTGCTTTTACATTTTCTACAAAAAAACAAACGATTATTAGAACTAAAACGTGTTCTGTGGAAATATTTACGACATAAATTCACGCTAATTAATCTATGTAATAATTTTTAAAGTTCAAAAGATCATTGGCTGAACTGACACCGCGGACATCATTAGTAATAAATATAACCTTTTTATGATATTTTGAAATAATTTGCATAGGCTTTTAAACGTTATGTTGTAGGCTGAAGTGAATAATTTACGTTATTTCTTTGTAAAAAAATCTTGGAAATTGTTTTTTATTTCTAAAACAAGAAACAACTACGTTTCTGGCACGTTTCTGAAAATTTTAAGTATAATATATTTAAACTGGTTTTATTACAATTTATAATGACCCCATTTGTAACTCGACCCACTTTAGCCGGCTCAGGTTTTATGGACTTTTTTTAAATACTTCGTCGAAAACCTGTTGATATTTCTAGAGTACATTATATTTGCAGAATCTATAGTTATGACTAAGCGGTCAAAAAATGAGTAAAATAATACAATGTTGATTATAAAGCGTAATATGATTGTTATCTAAGATAGTTGCACTCTTTATTGATGGCAATATTGTTAACTTGTCTGTTGATCTGTTGATTTGATCTTCAGAAATCATGAAAGTTATATTAGTATTATTCTTAATAAAGCAGCCAGGAATAAAAAATATAATATATCTGTTATTATCACAGTTTCACTTTCGTTTAGAATAATCGTCTTAGTTATCTTAGTCGATAGAAAACGAATGTTTGGTACCAAGGTATCTTCATAATTTCAAAATGTGTGCATGTATGTGTTTAAGTAAAAGAATATTGCAATGGAATGGTTATTAGTCTTTGATTTATGATTTGGCGTGAAGTAATTGAAAATAGGAGAAAAGGAATGTGTTTAATATGAATAATAATATTCGGGTCGACTACTCTCGTATACTGTACTTGAACTATGGCATTTCGTGGCTACTTATTGTAACCTGATGCGTTTGTCTGCCGTCTGTGATCAAATACAACCCAAGAATGCGTTTTTACTTTAAGGGGATACTGTGTGGATTATATTTTCTTATAAGTATGTCATAATAAGTGTTACAATTACAATAATAAATAAACGTAGTAAAATTTGAAATACATATATAAATATTGGTGTTCCTAATAGAATTTTGCTTTTGTTATCGTAAGAAATTTCTTTTATATTTAAAAAAATCTCAGGGTATTAAAGTCGAAAGAAGTACATATTTGGAAATATAATAAAAGAACATT